>VZRI01006599.1:117045-229547 GCA_013397515.1 Upupa epops | reverse complement strand
CTCTGCCCGGCCAAGCCTGCGGTCCTGCTCCCCACATGGTTCATGGCAGCGGGACACTCTGCACCGGCACAGCCGCCTGCTGAGTTCTACTAGTCTGTTTATCGATCAATTAAATATAGTTTTACCACAGGAATATAAAGTATTTAATTGAAGAAGCTGGATCTTTAACAGTAGACGAGTATATTGTTCTGGTTTCCACCTCTGGATACTAAGTATGATACATTAATATATGGCATTTGGCTTCATAGCATGGGGAAAATAACTTTACCGACATGCCTGGCATGCAAAAGTGTTCTACTTCAGGAGTTGCTGTCCTTCTCTTTGTATGGATTACGCTGCCTCTGAGCAGTGACTGAGACGCTCTGAATCACAACCAATTTTCACATTGTAAAAAGCCTCCAAGGCACACATCAGGGTCTGTGCTGGGCTGTGTGGTGGTGAGGTCCTGCAGAGCCACAGAGGAAAGCTCTGACTGGCTCCATGTCCAGGCTCTCCCTCTGCTAAAGGATGGCCAGAGAGAAGGCTAAGATGCTGCAGGGTGTGGAAGGAACATCCCAACTACTGCATACAGAGCCCAGCTGGCTGGTGAGACACAGGACCTGTAACCCTCACACCTGCATCCATGCAGATCCTACCCTAACAGTTCTGAGCTCTTGACCTTCTTGCACACCATGAATCTGCCTCCTGGGCTCTTTTTACATCTGGCAGCATCTGCCAGGGAGGGTTTTGTTCCCCAGACCATGCCTCTGGTAGGCAGGAGGGTTTCCCTGGCTGGGGAAGGGTGAGTATGACGCTCAACAAACTCATGGACCATTACATGGGAGAGTAAAGCTTGGGGGAAGCCGAAGAAGGTAAGAGGTGCTCAGCACCTCACAAGGGCAGAACAGGGTGGGGTAAAGAACCTTGTGTTTGCATCCTCGCACCATAACATCACCTACAGTATTTTATAACCGTTAAAATTAATCTGAACCAGTTGATTCAGTTTGTAAACAATAAATGTTACCACAAGAACGAAAATGCTGCTTGGAAGTAGGAAGAAACTGTAAAAATTACAAACATGTTAGGAAAACAAAAAAAAGAATAAAAAGAATTAGGACAGCCACAGCCACTTTACAAAAAGTTGCAGATAAAATGATGCTGTTTAATTTAAAAAAAACCCAAAAAACAAAAAAAGAGAATCCCAAAAAAGACAAAAAAACCCCAATAAACATAAAGAGAACAGAATACACCCGACGAACAGAACTATATAAATTACTGTGACCAAACGTGACACCGGTAGTCTACGAAGTGGGTATGTACAGTCAAATTAAACAGTGTTTACCCTTCGGTTCTAATAGTGTTAAAATGAAAACAAAACATAATCTATTGCCATTTCACTATACATTGCATTGATTGGATCTTTAGAAGTCAAGCAAAGTTACCCAAAAAAAAAGGAAATAAAAAGAAAGCACATCCACTGATTGTAGGGATCCTCATCCCGCTTCTCCTTGCTGGGATCATCTTCAGTCTTCCTCAACTCATCTGCAACAGCGCATGCGCTCAGGTCCTCAGCTCTGGGAAGGGCGATCCACTGGGATTCCAGTGAGTTCCGGGCTGGGCCAGCGACTCTGCAGCTCCCACATACGAGTCCTTCCAGAAAACACTACCAACAAATTCCAATGATTTTGTTTCTTGTATTTTTTTGTTTTCTTTTTGTTGTGTTTGGTTCTCTTTTTCACAGAGGGACAGGAGTACAGGATGAGGGGGGCTGATGTGGGTGCCACAATCCAAGGAGCAGTCTCATCTCCATACAACTCAAAAGCACTCGTCTAGGTGGGACACAACTGTCGCAGCCAAGGTCGCTGAACCCGAGAGTTGCTGTCAAGGGGGTGGGAGAAATGTTGCTAACTTAATTTTTGTCCTCAGAGCTCTTTGTTCTGTTGTTTCTGTGAGCGGGTCTGGGGTTACAGTTTTGTGCTGGGATGTACAGAGGATAGCTGGGAAGGTGGGAACGCGGCTTGAGGGTTTATAGCAGCTAAAGGGTAAATGCTGTTATGCAAAAGATCACCGTAGGAACTTCCTACCGGTGTGGCTGCTGCTAAGTGTCTGTACAGCTGCTGAGAGTTTGCAGGGGATGTGAGGAACTGTCTCTGCACCATGAAGGAGTGAAGAGCCAAAGGCTGCATAAGTGGGGAGAGCACGGTCTGGTTTTTCAAGTACTGCAGGGGATGAGAGTACCCAGGCGGGAGGCGACTGTTCAGCCCCGAGCACAGGCTGCCTGGGTACAAGCCAGGGAAGATGGGGGCTGAGAGGGGGAACTTGTGGCTTTCCAGCACGTTACCGGAGTGGAGGCCATGGGCTGACTTACTGCCTTCCCCTTCTGGGTCAGGAGCCTTGTCTTTTGCCAGGGTCTCCTTTGGTAAGTGTAGCGGAGAGACAGCGCGGATTTTTTTTTCCGAAATTACTTTGTCCAAATCCTCCAGGCTCCGCTTCAAAGGCCGGGCAGCCCCCATGGTCTGAGGGCTCATTCTGCGGCTGATGATGGGATGCACCATCCCTTCCATCTTCCTCAGGTTCTCCAGCCTGTGCGCCTGCAGTTTTCCGGACCTGTGGAGCAGCTCACTGTGTTTTTTCGGGGCTGTCATGGCCATGGGGGACACACGGCAGGCTTTGGGGTTACAGTCCAGGCTCACCGCCTGGCTGCCAGTTGCCTGGAACAGGGACATGCCTTTGCCTTCCTGCTGGGCTGAGGCTGGGTGGGGGAGCCCAGAGCCTGGCGTCTTTGTAGTCTGTTTGTGTATGCTCTTTGGAAGACTCAAATCTGTTGGCTGATCATCTGAAGAACCCTCCACTGCTGCCTTTTTTTCTGATTGATGCAGGGACGGGCGGTAACTTAAATTTAGTTTTTCTGTGTGTTTGTGTTGAGCAAAAGTCGAAATACTTTCAGACTCTCTGAACATGTCCCGGGGGAGGTACTTTGATGTCTGCTCGTTATTAAGGTGGTGCTCCGTGTGCCGGTAAAGGCTGTGCAGATGAGGTGATGAATAAAAATCTGTCAGGAAGGTGGGCACGTGGGAGTGCTGCAGAGCCCTTTTATCACCCATCTTATCTTTGCAGTCCTGGATATCTGTTCTGGGTACGTATGACTCAGCAAGAGAGCTGAAGTGATGCTTTGAAAACTCACAGCGCTGAGGATCCACTTTGCTTAGCACCTCGTGCTTAAAGACGTCATTGATCAACTTCCTGTCGTCCTTACTCTTGAAACTCTGCACATGCTGTATGACTGAGGGCCGGTTAATTGCTACAGGATCGGAACTAGGGTTGTGGGGACTTTGTGATATGCTCAAGGGCAGTTCCTCTCTGCCATTCAGTTTCTTTTTGCTGATCAAAGGTGGAGGAGAACCATAAGGGTAACTACATGACAGGGAGGCCCCGCTGACCTGCGACAGCAGCTTCTTCTTTGCCAGGGGTGACATGATGCCTGGATTGCCCTTTGAGTAGAGCAGTGGTGTGTAACCGAAAGTGGAGTCATCGTTCATGGACCTGGGCAGTTCCTTTTCCTTGAACACGTCAAAGTTCTGGACCACCAGTACTTTGGGTGTTTGCTTTAGTGCATTGCGGATGTCTTCGTTTGCCAGCTGGTCCACTTTCACTGTGCAGTTTGCAATGTAGTCGGCCATCTCTGGCAATTTGTCATCTTCCATTTCGCTCTGAGTGGGCAGTTGGACAGGGAAAGTTGTGAAGGGCATCTCTGGAGGTTCATTTTCTAAGCTGTCAGTGAAAGCTTTGTGAAGTCTTTGTTCAGCCTTTGTGTCTTCCAGGGCATCTTCTGGGGGGTGTAATCGTTTTGTAATGGTGGCATCCAACATGGTGTCTTCTTCTGGAGGCACAGACAGACTTGAGAAAGAAGACGAGAGCTGAACCTCCTCCTTGGCTTTCTCACTGTTGGTGCTGCTCTCTGTCAGGTCTGTGTTTTCCAGAGGCCTAGCTGTCTCTTGTAAAAGAGGTAGAGGCCCTTGCACAGGTTGTTTCATCTCTGCTGTAGGATGTTCAGGGACACTTTTATGGTCTGTTGGCTCTTGATCCTTCTCTTGCTCTGATGAAACCTAATAAAAGAATTCAACAGTCAGTGATAAGAATTTGACACATTTTGTCAGACTGTTAAAATTAGAGAGAGAACGCCACTGGCTACTTGTCCATCAGCTGTCAGGAATGTGAAGGCCTTAATGCCAGGTATCTCACTCAGACAAAGGGTTGGACCTCCTAGAACCATTAAGAATGCACCATCCCTGCCGGGTCACCACAAAGCAGTTTAATGATGAGAGGCACCAGTGGCTTGGACACAAACAGCTAAACACTGGAGTTACACTTGAGAGCAGATCTCATAACTTAAGAGATAAGGCTACACGATTTTCTCCCATTGGTCAGCCTCACCTACAAAAACCCCACTGTTTCCATGTTTTTTCTCACACAAAGTGTTCCCAGTGCAGCTACCTCAAAATTCAATGATCACAGAGGAGATCACTCGCAGTCAGGTCTGCATTAAAGTGTGAAGAAGACGACAGAAGTGGGAAACGAGGAATTGCTATTATAGGCAGCACATCACTGCCCCAGCTTCACCAGGACACACATTTTTTTATTAGTGGATTAAAATGAAGTTGTCAACATGGAGTGAGTGTGTGCGCCTGCTATTACAAACATAGCTTTTATCGTTGATGGGAGCACAGCTCTTTCTGCTCCCCATTAAGACAGCTTGTGTGCACAATCCACACTATTCATCCCATTATATAGCCACCTGAACTGTGACCCACGGAGGTCGCCAGCACGTCCCATGTGAGATCCAGCTGACTGACAGCCCTTTTCACAACTGCTGTCATTCTCCCCTGACATGTCGTGGCAGAAGACCATCATAAGCCAGCAGCATTGTGCGAGTCTTTCATTATTACTGTTTTCTTTCTCCACTGCAAAGATAAGGTGCATCAAGAAAGTTATTATCTATGTGCTGTTTTATGGTCTGTCATAGAAGCAGGGGGATCGGACAAGGTCCTAATGAATCTAAACCTCTCTGAGATTTATTTCTTCCTAGCTGCTTTCAAATATTCCTGTTTGGATGGCCTATTAGTTGCAGCATCGGTTAGTTGTCCTAGCACCTTCTTTTTAGGCTCATGGCTGCCTTTTGCAGCCAGATGACACCATTAGGTTCTTCTCAAAGTCCCACTGCTAGTCTCTTGAGCTTATGAAACTACAGGGCAGATGAGCAAGATGAGGATGAGTGAAGAAAGACAGAGATGATATCTGATAACTGTACATTGTGCTTTTTGTTTCTGTTAAGCAACATTTTGATTGAAGCTTGAGCTATTGTGAGGGAACACGCAGGCAAAGGCTAATAGTGTTTTATCTGGTACCTTGTTACACTGATAGTGTCCCTGCGACAGCAGCAAAACAGTGAGGAGCACAAAAGCAAGTAGGACCCTAATACACTGAAGTTAAAGTTTCTCCTTGCACACATCTTACAGTGTAAGAGTTGAAGGTGCAATCGGCAGGACCACATATTTGGAATTTGATGGCTCAAGGCTATGACCAGTTTCTAACCACATGCAAAAATGGTGCCTGCATGAGGATGTCACCCAAAAGTGCAGCATAGTATGGGGCTCCACTGCTGGGGACACGGCACCTTCTCCACCCCTGCTGCTATTGGGGCTTCGCATGTCCACCTACCAGATAGTGACCTGCTGAAGCTGAGATCTGCAACTGCCCATCCTGATGAAACAGGCACAGGCCATGGCTTCCATTCCAGGCAGGGAGGAAATGTTGACTCTGCTATAAAAGGTACCAACTTGCAGTAGGAAACTGCTGTAACTGTATAGTTTTATTGTGTCATTTGGTCTCTCTACATTTCCAGTATGTGTGGCTTAAAGAGATCTCTTCCTGTGAGCCACACAAAAATAGCTGCTGTTCAAGCAGCAGGAAGTGTGAGACAGGGAACCACAAAAGTGAGGAAATTCAGCGGTGGGGTTGATGCTCAGTTGCCGACATGTTATGTTGTGCTCAGTGGTGGTGGTTAAGGGTAGCAAGCTGTACTGATCCAAGACTCAGAGAGGTAGTAGTACACAAAAATAAAACTTTTCTATTCTCAAAACCACAGAGGCACCAGCTTTTACCGGCCCTGTTTCAAACAATGAGGAGGGGGGTTGTTGGTAGTTGACAATACCCATTTCCACACTGGATTAGGAATATTAGCAGTAGGGCTTTTTGTTGCTGCCATATAGCACTGGAACAGCCACAGTCTGTGGGGCACACTGTATGTTTTGACATTGTTCGAAGACTTAACTTTCACTGCAATGCTGTGAAGGTTACCAAGATCTGGCAGGCAGAGATGGGAAAGGCACTGTCTCTCTCGTGCAGGGGCTGTGTGTAAGGAGTGTCACCACCTTGTTCACACAGGGTACGAGCAGGGTACAGCAGAGACTGGGCAGCATGTGCAAGAGAAGATGCTGAAGTAACACTGGAGCAAACCTCCCATTGGTGTTACATAACTTAGCAACACGTGAAATTTAACCTCATTTGAGGAAAAGTGCAAATCTCACTGGTCTACCTTTAGCCTGGACTGGGAACATGAGTGCTGTCCTATGTCTGCAGGTAACGTGGCTCTACCTGGGAAGGGGGTCATGCCCATATGAAGCACATGACCCAGCAGGAAACTATCTCAGCTGAGAACTATCTGTGGCTTGTGAGCAGGAAGTCAGTCTCAGTTAGGGTCTGGAAAGTGGTTCCCTCAGAATATGACCTTGTAGTCCAAAGAGGAATTCAGTGTGACACAATAAAAGCCCTGGGGAGCGATACGCTTTTTAGATAGATGTGCACACATCTGTTCAAGCAGAATGGCTGATCCAGGGGTTACCATTACAAAATTCAGTGGTGTCCAACAGTTACCACATTACTATCAACAGCATTAGAGGTTCCCGCACCCTCTACTTCGATTAGGAAATAACTGTGGTAGTTGTGTGGTTTCCTTTTGGCAGCTGCTGATCTTTTAGTAGTGACCACTGTATAATACAATGAGCAGAAATGGTCCTCATTACATCCAGTGCTTGGTTTTCTGCCATCACCGCTGAGCACGATGGAGCTGAGGAGTTGCTCAGCAAAATCCCAACCTAGGCAGTACCACAAGAGCTGAATTTCTACTGCTGTCAAAACTCAAAGACCAACTGGTTGGAACTCTCCAGTTTAAACTGTGTGTTTTATCACTGGATTTCCCTTGATTAAAGCTGCATGTTTTGAATGGTAAAGTTGAAAAGCAGGGAAGTGACCAACCTCAGATGCATCTTGGGGTTTCTGCATGTTATCTTTTTCCTTCTTGCTCTTTTGGTTTTCATTTTTGATGCGTTTTGTTCCAGACACTTTTGTTTTTGCTTCACCCTCCTGGGAACTGTTATCCTGTTTTCGAGGTTTCACTGGAGGCAGTGGCTTATCTTCCTCTCCTTTAATAAATCTTTCATATGGCAGGATTAATCTAGGGGATTAAGGAACAAATAATTGATCAGGTTTGCAATCCTAGCAAATAATAAAACATATCTACTACAAGCATTTTACTCAGTAAACCCGTTCTCCACCATGTCATAAAAGCAACGATGCAAATTCTACATCTATAAATTCAAGTATGAGAAATCCATTGATTTGACAAGACTAGCACATGGCTAAATACTGTGCCCCTACAACTCTCCCTGCCTTTGCCAGTGAGCCTTTCTTGGGCAAAAAGGAGAGAAGAAAAGAATTAACACTAGAGGAGTTTTTCAGTGTGGAACTGCCCTCCACAAAGTGCATGAAATCACTTATGAAAAAAAAAAAAGTCAAGAAAGAAACACAAACAAACAAAAGCCCTCCTTCCCCCGGAAGCTTCAAACACACTGAGTTTTAATCTGCCTGTTTTCCCTTTGCAACTCTCGATCTGAAAGGAAAAAGAACGGATCTAATTAAAAGGGATGGATTGCATTACAATCTCAGTTTCAACTTCAGTGATTAAAGTTTTTATAATGCATTTGCTATGATTAATGACTCACTGTGGGATTCATATGAGACTCAGGCTTTAAAAATATGAACTTTAATATGGCAAACATCATTTGTTTTTGTAAAAAAAAAGGACAAGTCAACTCTATGAAGAAAATGTACTTTGCTTATAAACAACATAAATCTGTTCAAATACCAGGAATCCTTAATTATCTTTAATCTAAGACTCCAAGGCAGAAATCTCTTTGGTTCAGCTATTCGTTCGTTATCCAGGAATCAGTTCCTGAGCGTGCAGTTGTGATTTACATACTTAGATGTTCAAACACAGTTTGGGCTTAAGAGAGTGGGAATTGGATCGCTCGCTGTTGTAGTATTTTACATTTTAATAAAATACAACATAAATTATGTTAAAATATAAACCTAATTTATGCTGTATTAGAGGCAAAATTCATTAACTGAGCATGCTCTGACATGGTATGTGCAAAGAGGCGTGAATAATACTTTCTAGCCCTGAGTTTGGCAGGGCTCCAGTAATGAAGCTAAGCAGAGCCCACGGGGAATATTCATCTTCAGATCCCATTACAAACCGAGTTTAAACATGTTACAGCTGCTAAAACTGGAAACTGCTCCCTCTATGCAAACTTAGCAAAATAATACAGAGCTGCCAAATACCTGCTTCCCACTGTAATATTACAGTTCATGTTTATATAATAAAAAGCATAACTAAGCAGAATAAGGGGGAAAAAATAAATAAAATAATCCTGTTGGTACTTGAGGCAGCCACGTCTTGCTCGCAAAGCCCAAATAGTGGCAAAAACACCAAATTCCTCTCTGTGCTTCTCCGCACTCCGCTCGAGGCCGGGTTGGGTTTCACACAGGGGCAGCACCGGGGCTACTCTGCCATGTGGTAAATGTTTAAGATGGCTTTTAATAAAAACACATTTTATTGCAGCAATTGTCAGCATGGCAAGGGGAGTGTTTGACTTTGTTTTGTCACCATGGGAACACATCGCCTGTTAAAATTTGACATATTCCATCTGGACAGGTCTTGGGCGATGAGGATGGTCCCATCCCCTGAGTGAGTGGGTCTGTCTGTGGAAGAAGACACACTGCTGCATGATGAAACCTATGGCCACAGCCAGGATGGGAGCAAGACTTGGGCCAACGCGATTCATTGTGGCTCGCATGCTCTCCATCAAACCTTGTAGGGTAATGCTGGACACAAACTCCTCCCCCTGACGCCTAGCCCTCGCCAGAACTCATTAGCTTTGGTGCTAATTAGTAACCATGGCTTAAATTTCCTTTTCTGATCTCAAGGGTTCATGTAGGAGTAAAAGGTTTTCATTTTAGTGATTTTTCACTGAGCTCAGCAGTTGGCAGGGCGACAGCAGTAAAAATACATTTCACAGAGCCGGTCAAAGGCCCGGAGCCAGCGGCAGGAAATCTGGAATTAAATGTTTCATGTATCAGGGAGGCGGCATGACTAAGGTAAAACTGACTCAAAACACAACGACGGCTTGTTTTAGGATTTTTTTTGCCATTCCCACCCGTCGAGGTGGCATTTGCGGAGCGGACAAGGTGGCTCTTGGCCTTGAGACGCCAATGAGCAGCAGCAACAATTAATGCTCCATGTAGATATTTCCGTTGGTCGCACATTTTCGTCAAATGTTTTCTTCAGTTATCCTGTCACAGTACGAGACAATTACCCACAGGATATGATCTTATCATCTGATTATGAGAAGTTTTCATAGCGCAGGGGTAATAAAGCCAATGCGGCGTTCGGAACATGCAAGCAGGCAGCTTAGCCAATTTAAGGTCAATATTGCCCAATGCTGGAAGAATGCAATCTGCTCTCAGCCAAATAGTTGAGCAGAATGTGACATGTTTGAAACCAGCACGAGATTTTTTCTTCTTTTTTTTCCTCCGGTCAAATATTTGCAGTGCAGGGAANTGATATTTCCCCCCCTTGCACTGAAACACAACCCTGGTTCAAAGTGCTTGAAAGCATGGATGCTGTCTCCAAAGTGTTCATAAAAAAAAGAGTGGGAATATTTTGTGGTCTGTGGAATATTTACTTGTAAAGCTTGCGAGGAGACCAAATAAAAGGGTCTTTATCATGATCAAGATTCCAATATTAAGATTAATAAAATGTATTATTTATAAGTCAATTAACATAAACAGAATATGTAAGCACTAGTGTATTATAAAAATCTTTCCACAGGCAGCAGATTTTTAGCAGCATGAGGGTTTTTTTTTTCCTGGAATAATACAAGAATAACATTTTCCAGCCAAGAGCAGAAACAGTAGGGGAGTCTTTGCTATCACAGGGCTTCTTATTAAATTCAGTCACTGCAAAAAGCCAGTTTTTTCTTTTTTTTTAAATAAAGACAACTTAAAATCAATACAAGTTAGATTAACAAATCAGGACTATACTAATCCTGATTTATTACAATCGGCGATATTAAGTTTAATCACGTATAAACTGCTACTCAAAAAAAGATTCTGCTTTACTAACTCCTGAATTAAATAGTGGTGCAGTGCATACCGAGTCTCTAGATCTGCATCATCCAGTATTATGAAAAATTCAATGTACTTCTCTGCAGCAGATGTCAGAGGTCAGCAAATCTATTACAGTAATGTAAGTAATCTGGCTTCCTGCCAACCTTTTTTTTTTTTAAATAAAAAACCCTCCACACTGAAGCAGATAATTTTATATTTACAAATTCTAAAATCCTCCAGGGGCCGAAGCCCTTTCCCAACAAAAAGCAGAAACTTCGCATTAGAGAAATGTATTTCACAGTATATCAAACATGTCTTCATCATTAGTGTTTCATAAAAAAATAAAAAAGAAGGGAAAAAAGGAAAAAAAAGTCCCAAATCTTTATTAGTTAACTTTGTTTTTCCCCAGCTTTGGACCTAACAATACAAGATTCCATCTGAGCCAGTGACTGCTCATTTTCATGTATTGATTATGCAGAATGAATGACTTTTGTGGCCCGATTCAGCTTCATGGGACACATGAGAGCACATCTATTTATAAACATGATAAAAAAAGCAGTTACAATAATGCAAAGGATCTGACCAGCCCAGAAAGAGGAAGGAAATTAAATGCTAAGGCTGCTAGTTTCCTCTTTAATTCTCCCCACTGTGTGGATATGATGGGGCTGTAGGGCTGGGGAGGAACCATATGCCCAGGACACACAGGGTGAATGAGGCAGCTCAGCGCATACTCTACAATATTTTTTGTATGGCTTCTTTCAGTGTTTATTTTTGTTTGCTTTCTGGCAGAATAAAATATTCCAGCATGCCTCCTGTTGACATCATCCTGCTTTCTTGAGGGCTCCAAGGCCAACACAAAACAGCGCTAAGGAGCCTCAGGAAAAATTTTGGAAGGCCTTAAACTACTGAAGCTAATTCCTTGGGAGGTGCTGCCCCATTCCCATGTTTGGCTGGAAGGTGAAGGGAGTTGATGGCGATGGAAACAGATAAAGATTCAAATTTGCACTGCCAAATGAATACAGCAAGAGGTTAACATGTGGAGCTCACTGCTGATTGATATCTTGAGGTTGAGGGATTAGTAAGATTATGCAAGGATTAGATGCTAATGTAAATCATGAGAACATTAAGCCCTTAAGAGTTCCAAAAAACACTAAAAAGGGACAGAAAATAGATTTCTTTATTGGTATAAGTTTGGAAAACACTTTCCTCTTGGGCACATTATGCCACCTCGGCTCTTGCTCCTTGCTCTGAGGGAGGATGAGATGGCTAGTCTGCCTGCTTCAACTATCTGGTCAAGCTCTGGTCCCCACAGCAGCTGGGCAGAGACATCCATACTTTGTGCAGCACACAGGGGTCCCTACTGATAACCTAGAAACTCGGTGGCAAAACATCACGTTGTTTTAAGGGACCAGCAGGAATGATCCCAAAAGAAATCTTGTCTTTTTAACCTTGAAGCTCTTCCCAAGAGATAAATCTTGGAGCAATACTGAATATGAAAAAACATTGAGGAATTCATGCAGTGTGTTCCTCAAGTGTGATTTCCCCAAACCACACTGAGGGCTTACGAAAGCTGAACCCCACGTGCTTTTGTGTGGGGTTAGGGTCAGCAACAGGTTTATTTGCATTGGTTAGGCATGTGCTTTATCAGCAATGACAAAATGTGTTCAAGCTCCATCCTCTTTCAAAGAACCTTCCTTCTTTGAAGAAATGGCTCTTTCATCCTTTCATCAACAATTTTTCCTGCAGCCTACTGGGATTGCTGGTGGGTAATGAGAATGGCTTGCTGCTGAAAGGTGGGAACCGCACCACTCTAAGGGGATTCGAAGACACTCTGTTTGAAGCAAACTGGAAAATTAGTGACATTACAAACCCTGCTGTTGATTTAGCTGCACAGCCAGGTGAGGGAAGCTCAGGCACTAGGTAATCCTAGGGCTCAACAGGGGGAAGATGAACAACTCCAATCTTTCACCATTGGTGCAATTTGCTGCATGGATAAGATCTAAAGGCAAGGTGAGAGGAATGGTGCTGCTTCAGGTCACTATCAGCATTGCTACCAGATTGTTTTGGCCACAGCCACCGATTCTGCATTTAAAGGTGGACACGCACCTTGTCTGGTGGGTCTATGCAGACCCTGCAGTGCCTATGCTCATGACTAGCTTGCAGGTGCCATATCTACTGCCTGTGTAATGCAGGACTCTTGGAAGAATCTAAAATCCTGCTGACAGTCCCTGGGAGCTCTAAGCCCCACCAACATTGCACAAGGTTGAACAGCCATGTTAAGATTTTGCTCACCATCCGCAGTGCTGCTCCTGTAAATGAGAATGGGGTACCTCCCTTTTGCAGCACCCTTATGGGTCAGCTTTGCTGCCAGCAATGAGAAGGGGATCACTGCATTATGTAGAGCCTTCTCCTACTGCTGGATGATGAGAAATGAGGTTTCCATGCAAGACACACTTTACCTGATGCTGACTGACCATGAGCACCCCACTCAGCATCCACGTTCATTTGCATGGTGGGATGTTCCCCTCTGTCTGGGTGATAGAATCTACAAGGGTGTACTGGGTAGCACAATGCATCCCCCATATTAGCTGGGACAAACCCGTGGGTGGAAAGTAGGATGTGG
Organism: Upupa epops; assembly: GCA_013397515.1. Lineage (NCBI taxonomy): Eukaryota > Metazoa > Chordata > Aves > Bucerotiformes > Upupidae > Upupa > Upupa epops. The sequence goes on along the minus strand of VZRI01006599.1, from coordinate 216,439 downwards.
CTGGGAAAACAATTCCCTACTAGGAGAGAGATCATCTGGTGCTGGCAGGCAGTACCCAACTGTCCAATGCTCCTACACCCAAGGGTTCCCAGTGACTCCAGTGCTAGCCAGTAAGTCTTGGAGACTGAAAACTCAGAAATGTTGAAATAGATAAATAAATAATGTTCTCAGATGTTTTGAATGGACAGCTAAGAATCTGTTTTAATGGTAAACAATTACATTCCTCTGTCATCTGATACTTTTTATGTTTTTTTTTTGGGGGGGTGTGTAGAAGCTTTCTGAATTTTCAATAGTTCCTTTGTTAAAGCATCTGTTACTCACATAATTGAAAAGATGTTTGTTCAGTCGTATGCTTGGGAGTACAGTTATTTAATCTTAATGATAAAGCCCTGAGGGTAGAAAACCATAAGTAGAAACCTCTTGTTATTTATCAAAAAGAAGGAAAAAAAAACCTACCCAAACTAAAAACCCAAAAGAGAAAAAAACCAAAAACAAAAGTTGAGATACCTCATCTATCTTGAGGCTTGAATTTGGGCTTGATGGAGAGCTATTGAGACAATTTGCAACTTGCAAAGTTTTCTGGGAGTCTGGGACCAGATCGGGGTGGGCGGGGGACGATGGGGGGGACAGACGGGACACGACACACGACAGGAAAATGAGGTGAAGACAAAAATAAAAACACTGCGTTAGTAAGAGTGAAAAAACTGCTGCTTGGCAAGTTCTTTTGGGTCAAACAAAGAGCTTGCTGTAGTTTACAGCATGACATAACATTTGATTAAATTCTGCCTGAGGAACTTTTCACACTTAACAGTGTAAATCAAAACCTTCTATTAATTACAACAATACCCATAAGCATTTTCTTGTAGATGCTACACCAGCCTCCTGGTTTGTTTTTTTTTTTTTTTTCCCTCTAGAAGATTGCCTGCTATTTCCTACAAAAAAACCTTATGCCAGCAAAACACTTCCATGTTCCCAAAATTATCCAAATGCTTAACACAAAACCAAACAGCATTTGCATGGAATGCAGGGCTCTCTTGCATATTGAATTACTGCACAGTATCACTGGGGTAGAGACTTTATGACTCTTAAAGGGAAACATGTAAGGGACTTATTTTGACATGCCTTGGGTTTCTGATAATATAGTATTTATGTGACTGAAAAGCAGCACGAGATGTACTCTGAACTGTTGAAGACACAGTACCTCCTGCGGTTTAGTCTCCTGCAAGTGCCCAGGGACCACAGTCTATACAGAATAAAACCTTCTGCAGGTCTGTATCCAAAGCATGGGCACAGCCACCCTGCCAGATTGTGGCACCAAGACCTGCTCCAAGGAACCATCTCATCTATCTGCTCTTCATCAAGTCCCAAGTGGTTGCGAATCTGCAGAATATTTCCCCATTCAGCTGCCTGAATTTGATGAGAGCCTTAGAAACTGCTCTCCAGCTGGTTTGATCAGGACGGTTTGGTTTTCAAGGATCAGGCTATGAGACACTGCTGAAGAGCTGGACATGGCCTGTGGGATACTCTGGCTCCATTCCCGCTGGAGATCCCAAGGTAATCAGGTTTCATGCAGCAGCTAAAGACATCATAAGAGCCATTGGTCTATGGGATCATCCAGCTGCCTGCCTCAACACCTTTAAACCCAGACATGTCTGCCCACCAAAGCAGCTGTGGGATGCTATTTCATGGTGCTGTGCACCAAATTCCCCAGCCCATGCGTACAGGCTGTGCAGAAGTCTTGCTTTGGGGGAACCAACTTTATATACCTCACAAAATAGCAGGCTATGTTCGGTTTTTGGTTTGCGTTATATTTAGGGGCAGTGTTATATATATGGAACCCCCTCCTGAATGACAACGTCACAAACACTGCAGAAGCACAGTCTGTCACTCATGCCAGAAAAATTAGAGCTGCCCATCATGTGTCTTATGTAAAAACTAAAAGAAACCTCAAACCTTGCATGAGAAAACTACATCTGCATTATTAGGGGAAGGTGGAGCGAAGAAGAGCATTTTGCAGAAAAGCTGCCATATCTGAGGGTTTCTCAATAAGACAGAGAAGCAGGGTACTAACAAGAGCTGCATGAGTTCTGCAGGAAAGTCTGGGACTCAACCAGCTCATACGACCACCAATGCCCTGAGCTTTCTGTAATCCTACTAGAGAAGTGCATGAGAAGGGGCATGAATGAGGAAAGTAAAGAGCTCAGCACCACCGACACGTCCTGAGCGCTGCACGGTCCGAACAGCCCCACAATGGGAAAACATTAATGCTTTTTATATTGGTAATCATCTGTAACACGAGCAATTAAGTACAGTACTAATGGACTATAGCCAAGAGCCTGGTACTAATATTAAAAACTGACAGAGATGAATAGGTTTGGAAGGAAAACTGGGCTGACAAAGACATTTTTATGAAGTGCTCGAGCCTATTTGGAATAACCCAATGGGAGGCAGGTTGAGACCAGCCATGCCTACAGTGACAATAAGGCATTCATTGGCATTCTGCAATGCCTGCTATGCTTTAAATAAAAACACCCATTGCTTCCACTCAGCAACCTGTACTTTCATTATTATTCTCATTAATAAAACAAAAGTTGTCTAACTAATATACAAATAACGCTTACTGAAGCACTGGCAGCCTTGTCGTGTTTTAAAATGAAACTATTTACTGGAAACACAGACCATGTTACATGAAAAATGGATTGGTTGGTAATGCAACACAAAATCTTTCTTTTTCACCAGGGAAACAAAGCAAACACTGCACTGACTGAACTGCTCTGCTTGCCTAGGGCTGGCAGCACAACTCCACCACCAACAAACCCCTCTGCTCCAGACAGGGTGGGCATGGAAAGGGGTTTTGGGGTGTTTTTGTTCCTTCATCCAGTGAAGGTGCATGTGAAATTCCACCTTGCAGAGGGGAACATGAAGAGTGCAGGAAGTGGGATGGAGCACCTGAACAAGATGGGATGTACATGCCATCCCACTCCTCAGCATCCTACAGACATTGCTGAAAGGTCACTGCCACTTAAGCAGTTTCAATGCAATAAAGCTGGTGCAAAGAGCTTCTACCTTCTCTGTCATTTCGGAAGAAGGCTAGTTAACACAACATGTCAAGGATGCCCTTGAGATCTAGTTGAAGAGATGAACGGTGAGGCTAAGTCAAACAGCAGCAGGAGCAGTTAAGTCAGGGAACTGCCTCGAGTAAGGAATGAAGGGCCAGGGGGATTCAGAAAGGAAAATTCATGAGGTTTATTCAGCATTTACTTTCCAGCTTAATTCAATTTCCAGTTTAGCTTTACAGCTCACCTTCGAATTCAAAAACGTACGTGTGTCCTGAATCATGAATGTGTGTTTCTGCACTGCCGTCCTAGTTTTAGATTAAATGTCATCTGAGCACTTTGGCTACAAATGAGCTTTGCATTTACAGGTGCTGTACTCAGAATTACCAGCTGAAACACACCATGACAATTTCATTTACTTTTTTCCAAGTCTGAGGCTTAATCCAGCTTTCCTGCAGTGGAAAAAATGTGTCTAGCACTACAAATCTGGATGCTGGACCAGTCGCTGAGGGTTTTTTCATACGTGCCATGTTTTTTCAGCCCAGATTTGGTCTTAGGTAAGCTGACCTAAAAAGCCTACATGACTTTCTCTCCAAATACTATCTTTTGAGAGCCTGCCGGAAACCTGGAAACCAAATGCTGCCTCCTATCAGCCCTAAACCAGAACTGTGCTACCGACTGGCATCACTGAACTAAAACTTGAACATTTCAGTGTACTAACACCAGCCTAACCATAAGCTGAAAGACTCTTTCCTCAGGCTGGCTCAAGGCAAGCAGAACTGCTTTTGGATAGCCTGCAAAGGCTTTTGCAGAAGGCATTATGCATCTGTTCAGGGCTCTGTAGCACTTCACACCCTGAACGAGTCATACTGACGAGTCTCTATGCATTACAGGGGTGCAACTGAAGGGTTTTATAGATTAAACCAGTATCATGTAAGCAGTGAAGAGACAGTGATTTGTCAATTTATTTGTGAATGGCTAATTTATTTTTCCACAACCTGAGGAACCAGCTCTTTCAGTGACTCTAGGGTTTCACCACAGAGCCTTGGAACACTTGATCTTATGTGACCTAAGCCTGCACAGACCTAACTCTCACATGTGCCTGCATCTTCTCGGCCACATATCTGCATCCTACAAAGCACAGTTGGTGAAGGAAAACCCAGACTGCCAGTTTTAAACCCACTGGCTGGTTTGGGTGTAAGGGAAGCCCCGAGACTCTTGGGGCTGTAAAGATGGAGGGGAAGAGCTGAACAGCCACAGTCTGATGAGCTGATCACAACAATCCATAATGTTTTTTCACAATGCAAAAGCAGGGACAACCTCTGTCTGATGCACACAGCAACCCACTCAGTTTGGTCTCCAGAAAGCTTCTAACTTGTGTAGTGGTGTTAAATCTAACTTCTCCATGCATCCGAGTCCCTATGTTGGAGACACCTCCTGTAAATGAGGGTGATCAATCTCTCCCTCTATGAAGAGGGCAGCATCTCCCTTGGAGCAGTCAACACGTGAGACACAAAGAGAAAGTGAAAAACTGCCTCCTGAGCACATACAATCTCTACCTCACCCCAGAAAAATACCTTGTTTATGCCCAGAAACAGATCATAAAACTTTCTGTATCTGAGCATGGAATTGCAGAGGTTTTATTACCATTTGCTTGTCTAAGAAAAAAAAAGACAGAAAAAAGAAGTAGAAAATAATAAAAAAAGAGAAAAGAAGAAAAAAAGGAAAAGAAGAAAAAAGGAAAAGAAGAAAAAAGGAAAAGAAGTAAGAAGGAAAAGAAAAAAGAAAGAAAAAAGAAGAGAAAAACCAGAAAAAATAAAGAAAGAAGGAAAGAAAAAAAAGGAAAATAAAGGGTTGTTTCTAAAAATCATATGAAATCAAAACAACATTCTAGCTCCAGTATTTTATTCAATGCATGCTGGCTTCACAAGCCCTGGAAGTTATTATCTGCATGGGAAGAATAAGAAATCAACAGTTCTGACCAGCAACAATGGCTGCAGAGAGTGTCTGGCAGCAGCTCGCAGGCAGGAGGAGGGATGGAATGCAAAGAAGAAGAGGAATGCAACGCTCTGCATGACCTACAACACTAACAGCACCCTGCATTGTGGACCACACCATTATTTTGATCACAATCATAATTTGCTTAATTGGTATTCCTAAAAAATGACCGAAGACAAGGGTTTGCAACAATTAGCTGTCTTTCCTTATTTTTCTTTTGAGTACGCTCAGTTTTTCAGCCTCTTGAGCATGAAAGCTGTTGTAAGAATTAAGATATGTAGCCAAAGAAAATGCAGATGCCCGTTTTATTTATTTAGTTGTTGGAGACATACAACCTAGTTTACATGACAATGGATTATCTGACTTAAACTGTTGGGGGGGAATATTTACTATATCTTTAAAAAGCCTCTCTGTCGCTCTTTTTCTAATTCTTTATAGAATGCTTTGAAGGCTCTCCAAATTAATTTTTTCATTATTAAGCAAGCATTTCAGATTCGTTATCTTACCTTTCATAATGTCTTCGAGTACATGTAGCAGCACTTGTGCTTCCAGGGTTACCACCTAATTCATCATAAATATGTTTCCATTGTCGACGGGCTGTTATCTGTAAAAATGGCAATGGAAAATTTAATCTCGCATCTTTATAGATTCTACAGCATTAGAGTTCACAACAACAAATGCATGTGTGACACTTTCAGAACAGCATGTACTACAAGCACTGTAAAAGCCCCTACAGAATATATAAAGTACACAGAGCTTTGGGTGCCTTTTTATTTATTTTTGAGGGGGGAGCATAAGTTAACACTACGTTTATTTTCTCTCTCTCTAAAATGGAGCGATCCAACTGATTCATTATTAAGTCACAAGCAATACAGCCTCACAAAAGAGAATCTCAATCAATACAGGGTCATTAACCATCAGAAGTTATGCAGGCAAATCCCATGGTGAATTATGAAAATGAAGCTCAACCCGTACTCAGCACAAATAATGATCACACAGTTATTTTAACTGAATTAGAGAAAATAAATCTGCTGCAAAACCCAAATCCACCTCAGAAATCTGTAAATCCACATGAGCGCACTCTGTAACTCTATACGTTACAAGCTGTTTATTTTTATCCATTTATGTCAGTAAAATATATAGATCAAATACTAATGAAATCTTAACATACTCCAATGTTAATATTTGAGCTATGGATTTATTGGACCATGCTGATGAAAATAAACAGCTTGTAACATATTGAGTTGCATTCCACCGTTCCGGGTTTTTGGGGCTTTTTTTCTGTACAGAAATTAGGATTATACAGAATAACAGATGGAAGACCTGGCAAAAGAATTGTTTCTGAATACTACTTCATTATTTTATATATTCTGCTATATTTAAAACAGGAAGAAAAACAGGAGTGGGACAAGGGCAGCAGAACACCCTCTTTTGCCTGCAGCTCATAAAGAAGGATAGTGGAAAATTATGGGGGCAATTTGGGGAGAATTTTGTCATTTGCTGGTGAATGCTGTGGTTTTTAATATATTCAGCCCTGGAGGCTTCTTCATAGTTACCCACAGAGCAGTCAATGGCATTTACTGAGAAGCTAAAGGCAGCAATCAGAAGAAAACAAATATTACAACTTGCAATCCGAGGTCTGCAATTTTAATATAAATGAGAGAGCTACTGTCATTAAATACTACAGGGCAAGAGGTGTTTCTTTTGTGCTTGATATAAAAGGAAAAGCCTTCCTTTGCTGAAATTAATTCTCCCAAGCCAAAAGCGTGGCCGGAGACTTCTCATCTGATAATACCACAATTGCTTCAGTTTACTGTTCATGCGTGCTATTCTCCTCAGAGAAGTGATGGGTATCTCCAACTCACTATTAGCACCTGTTTGGACTTTGCACCCATAGATACTTGGAACAGCAACAAGAGAGTATTTTATCTTAAGTCTTGTTAAAGCAAAATGCACCAATTACATTCACTCATTTCATTTTCTGTGCTTTTTAACCAACCCAAACAACACATGGAAGAGAGGGAGAAAGATCACAATGCAAGGGCAAATTCAGCACAAACCGATCACTTAAGTACAAACTAAACATTCACCAGAGGATAAGGATCATTTTATTTTGTTCAAACTCTTGCTTCATCTCTTCTCCAGGCTAACCATGCTTCTACCTATTATTATTACTAAACGGTTTGAAGAACTGGAGTCTTAATGAGCCATAAAGAACATAAACTCCTGAGAGAATGAAGGGATGCTCCTTAGTAGAGTTAGGTTAATGGTTGGACTCGAGCTTAAAGGTCTTTTCCGACCTAAACAATTCTATGATTCTACAACCTGAAAGTCAAAACTGTTGGACCAAGTACCCTGCTGTGGAGGAATGCCTGGATGGGTAGCTCCCTCTGGTCCTGCCTTCTGTTCCACCAGTCCATGTGACAGGCAAAGGACCAAGGCATGGCCAGACAGCCCTTGTCTTCTGGTAACTCCTCAAAATCACAGATTCCCTGAGGGCTGCTGCAAGTGGCTTTACATTACATCAAGTCTCTGGCAGCCTCACAAACCAGGGGACATAAGATGCACAAAGTCAGTCTATGGTCAATGCTCTGGCCCTTTGGCAAGCACAGCCTGGCTGCCTTGCAAGGCTGTGGGCCAGGACCTGATGCTTTGGCTGCATACAGTGATGCTGTGCAGAAACTATAAATGAAAGCAAAGGATTAGTCAGCAAGAGGACTATGGCAAGTCCCATTTTCAAACATCACAACGTGACTGAGAAGAATGGTTCTCCATTTTCAAAAGGAAAATGTTAATTTTAGAGCCCAAGTCTCATTAACTATGAGAAGATACTGAAGCTGGAACATCAGTAAATGCAACCAACTTTAAGAGGAAAAAGGAATCTCTGAAATCCCTAGATTTTTGGTCTCTCTTTCCTCTGTGATGCTTAGAATAAGAGTAGTTACATAAACATTTGCCCAGCTTTATCCAATTCTGCCTTAGCAATGGAGCAACACACTCTGGCAATTAGCAGAGCTGTTGCCCTTCCATGTCCCAAGCGTGGTTTAAATTTGACAATCCCTGAAATAATTGTTGTTCCAACAAAGCCTGGGGTTGAGTTTTCACCTGGTCTGGAAAGTTTTATTTTTTAATGCTTAATACACGTCAAAGCACTAAAGTAACCAATGTATCACATCCTTAAATAATCTGAACAAAATGCTGCTCTGTGGCAGCTTCAGTTGTCACGCTGGGCAGCACTGGTCAAGCATGATGCTCATGACAGTCACATCCAATGTTCTTTACTCACACAAGTCTCTCCCAGCCACTTTGAGCAGGAAGTTTGTGATTGGCCAGGAAAGGGCAGTGGTTGGCAATAATTTGCGGAGGGTGTTGCTGTTCCTACCAAAAATTCCTGCCTTGGATGCTTCACTAGAAAAAACGGTTTAATGGGCATGTGGTTCTCCTCTCCCTCTCCCCTCTTTCACATAGTGGCTTTAACTCTGAAAAGACTCATCTGTGCTCCTTGTTACTACAGTCTTCATAACTGGAGCACATGAGGAACAGAAAAACAGGTAGTGAAAGGCATGAGGATGGTAAAATATTTTATCTGCCTGGGCAGGGAATTTCCCACAGACGTTCAGGAGCAAAGTGCTGTGCTTTTTAATGCCATGGAGCTGTAGTGCCATAAGACAACTAAGACCCTGCAAAAGCTTTAACAAAAGCCCTAAGCACTTTCATTTCACTCTTCTGATTAATTCAGCTTTACTTTCCTGACTTAAGTTGATCCATTCCAGTAGAAAGCATACAGAAAACAAAGAACCTTTACTGTTTTAGTGCTGCAAATAGTCTTTCCCTCCTCCTACTATTATAGTCATCCCTCTCAGAACCTGCCATATTTTTAAAAATGCAGGATGTTCCAGGCTCACCCACTAATCAAGGCAACTGTACAGGCCAGACCCCTCTCTGACTGCTACCCATTTTAATGCTACCTTTATTTTAAATACAGTTTTCCAGTTTACAGACCCCTCAGCCTGTAGCTTACAATCCTAGAACCAGGTGCACTGGATCCAGGAGCTATGAAAATCCCCACGACACTGTTACCAATCAGTGGAATCTGGAGTTAAGCAAGAGACCAGTCTGCCCAGGGACCTGAGACCAGATCTGATCTGGTTCCTGTAAGCACAGCATTCAGCAGTGGCTGATGAACAACCAAACAGAAGCAACAATCTTATCTATTACAGTAGAGGACTGTTTACACATGTGTTTTTAATGATACCTTCCGCTCCGAGAAGTCTAAATATCTTCTGCACTACAGTCACAGCTCCTTTCCTCATCAAAGGGCTTCTTGTTTATTCCCTGCTGCAAATATAATGGGGGGTTTTCTGGTCAGGGTACGTGATGTTCTCAACACTATTCAAACCAGAGCTCAGGGTATAAGCTGTGTATGAAACAAACCCAGGCACCTCTGCATTACACTGAGATATCCCTTTCTCCAGGCCTGCCCAGACACAGAACTGCTCTATGTGTCAATCAGTAAGTTTAAAAAACACTAAATAACTTTACTGTTGCTTCCAGGAGGCAGCAGCTAATGGCATCCTACCAACCTTTGGCAAAATTTAAGCTGCTATACACCAAAAGTAAAAACTTCACATAATTGTCTTTTAACTTTTCTCCTTCTAAGACATCTGACGTGGTGGGGTGCTGGAACAGGATGCCCAGGTTGCTGGTGGAGTCACTGTCCCTGGAGGTGTTAAAAAAAAATAGATGTGGCCCTAGGGAGCATGGTTTAGTGGGCCTGGTGGGGTTGGTTTGATGGTTGGATTTCATGATCTTGGGAGTTCTCTTCCAACCTTAATGATTCTATGATTTTATGATCTCCATGTAGAGTCCACTCAGTGTCAGGGCCTTCTGCAAACTTGCCAACTCCTTTTGTGTTGACTCAAAAGGAAAAATGTCACTTTAGGACTCGCCGTGGACAATTCTTAAGGTAAGTCCTGGAAGCTTGCCATCTAAGACATCTGCACCTTGTCCTCTCTAGAAATAGGGAGACTCAGAAAATTCCAGGCAATGGCTGTTAATTGTCAACCACAGCTGAAACCCCAGATCATGACACTGGTTTGTATTTCATCCATCCATTTGGAATTTGGGAACCTTTGAAACAATTTGTACTGTGATGGTCTGCTATAGAGAGTGCTTTCCAATGCACTTCCTTATTATTAGTGACTGAGATGCTAATTTAATGTATCTTTGTTTAAGAGAAACATGATCCCACCAATTCTAAAGAGACAGCTTCATCTGTTAAAGACTTCAACCAATTTGAACGGGTTGCTGCTTCTATTAATCCTGTATTATGTCCAACAATATGTACAGGGGAGTGTGAAATTACAGAGTTACCGAAGAATTAGTAACCAAACAAACAGTGGACAGATGAGAAATGCCTTTCACAAGTACGCTAACTGAAGAACCCTTAAATATGACATGACACAACATAATGACTTAACGCTATGTTGTATGTTCTATGCGTATCTCATATTAGTAGGTAATCCTCTCTGTCAAGTCTCAGTGGATCCAGCCCAGTCCCTGACATGGGACAATAAAGGAGAGTCAGACAGGTGGTTAAGAAAGCTGTTCTCCGCATCTCAAATTCAATACCTGGCTGTCTTCATTAACTTTTGTAACCCTAACTGACAGGACTGGACTCAAGAGATGTTGCCCTGCTCCGTGAGTCTGCACAGAAGTGGAAAACACCGTACATAAGCTCTGTTTGTTTCCCAAAGATGTTTTTTACTGACCCATCAAAGCATCTCTAGATGGACAAGGTGGACAGGGCAGGGGAGGAAACTGAGAAGGGGTTGGACTCAATAATCTTTAATGTCTTTTCCAATCTAAATGATTCTATGGGTTGATTATCGTTACATGAGGATGTGAAGTTTGCAACTGCTTTAACTCAGGAGGTTTCTATGCTTACTAGTGAAAATTTCATCAGCTGACCACTCCAAGTTCCCATATGTGATTTTAATGAATCTTTTATTTGCTTCCTGTTCATAAAATGGCTCACAGTCAGTCACACACCAAAGCCAAGTATCTACTTGAAAATATTTTCTTTATAATACTTGTGAGAGGAAAGACCCATTTCCATCTCAGTGCACAAACCAGAAACTTGTAAAATCTTAAAACTGGTTCATGAGGACGTAGTCCTTATAATGGACAAATGACTCATTCAAGTCAGACAGAAGGGTCCATGGAGACAAATGTCTCTTAATCAGCACAGCCTTGGCTCTGCACATGACTTATCATCATCAATAGATACTGGCACTGCAAGTGTGAGTAGTGGACTCTGGTTATTACTGAATTAGAGCACTCACTCAAAATTTCTACATCAAAGTAGACTTGGCTAAGATCCTGGAAATGATACTGAGGCCCACATCATCCCAGTCATCCATTGCCTTGCCGCAAAATGGAACAGAAATCGAACACAAAAGCCTCTCAGCAATGTTTGCCATGATAAAATACATACAAACACATGCAGCTTGGCAAATTCAATTAATATAAATTGGTCATAAAATAATAAAACCCTGGGTGTACACAAGTCAAAGGACAGCAACAGCTGTTGGTATGACATTCAGGGAATGTAAAGCAAAGGAAGATCCACAGTGAGGATGACAGTGTAAACAGAAGAGAATGAGGGCAAGAAACCTCATGCTCCATGTACAACCTAAACTGTATCACAATAATCCTCCCAACTTCAGCACTCATGTCACTCACATCATAAAACCAGGATCAGGCCTATCACCTTCAGCCAGAGACACCCTCAAACCCAAGCTGGGCTTCTGGCTTTGTCAGAGGCTGTGAACCTTACTTGCCTTGCCATCTACTGATCAGCAAGCAATTGCTCAGTTTGTTCTCTATGACAAGTAAGCGCCAGTGCTACATTTCCATCAAAGGTGACAAATATTTCTCAAGAAGAGAGAACACTGTCACTCAGAAAAGGGCAGGATTTCTGAGACATGAGTGGACAGATGCTGCTCTGGACGACGTTCTCACACTTGTGATACTTCCCCTCCAATCTTTTTGCTTTTCTGCTCCCTTTGGCAGACCTGATGCTCTGGCCTCATATTCACAAACTCACCACCCCATTAGCAGGCTGCCCAGGGCAGGTATTTAAATGATCTGTGGACCTGATGCTGAGGGACATGAATATTAGTGGTGACCAGGCAAGTGCTGGATCAAAAGTTGGATTTGATTACCTTAAAAGTATTTTCCAACTAAAGGGATTCTATGATTCTGTTCCTTTGAACACAGAGGTTCATCTTCTTCAACACCTCTAAATCCACTCTTCTTCCCTTTCTTCTGGCACTAAACCTCAGCTCTATCCTGCAAGCCACCACACTGGCATCCCTGCTCCTACCCTTGGTCCCTTCAAGCAGATCTAAGCATCAGTGTAAGAACCACCTGCCTCCCTCAGTACTCTGAACATGCCACTCTCCTTTCAATGCCCCTCCCGGCCCTCCCTTGTGCTCTACACCAAGTTCAAGAATTTTACCCCTTCTTTTCCTTGCACTTTACAATTCATGGCAATTACCGTTGGCTTGCAATTGCCTTAACAACTTATCTGTGGTAGCTATTCATTCATACATACCCACGAGCACACCTATGCACACCCCTGCATATGAGCACAGTATGTGCTGATTGATGAAAGATTGAGGGGCAGCAACAGCCAAATCAAACACATATATATATTTTTTTTTTACTAGGAATGTTACGATTTCACAAAATCCCAGCCGTGCCCGTGCTGATCAAGCCAGTGCTGCTGATTTCCAGAACAATAGGCTTTACTGTATGGAAGGAAAACAAGTGGGTCTGGTATTTTGGTTCTAATGACTTTCGGTTTCTTGACAGCGCATTTCTGCTTGTCATTTCTCTACAGCACAGATATGTCCCAGATTACTTCGTAAACAAAGCAAAAATAATTTCTTTCATCCAACTGTGGCAGGAACTGAACGACTTAATCTGATCATTGTGTGCAGAGAAAATATTTCCAGTGACGACATCTTCCTATGTCAATTGGGTTTTATTACAGATGTCATCTCGATGTACCGTATTAATGCAGCTCTTTCTTCTCATTTCAAGATTTTAATCTAAGTTTGTTGCTCTAAAACTTTATTGGTTCAAAATACATGCTGTAAAATCCATGGCCATCAAATTTTCCCGTGAGCTAAAAATAAACCGCCCTTGTCAGATATGCTTAGTTGATAAAAAGTGTCGGGAGACTTTTCTGAATTACTTTGATAACTTCCTGTTTATGTGGTACTGACCCTTGTCTAATAAAGATCTTTTACACTTGGAATAAGAGAAGATACTGCGGTATACTACTCCTTAATGGACAATGCTGATTACTTTTGAAAGCCTTTAATACATTTCCCATATTAGACATGAACAGATGTCAGGGATGTTGCCAAGTGAAATTTCTTTTATGCAATCTTGGCTTGTTGTACAATAATAGCCCTTTCTCAACATGGGAAAAAATTACAGACCCAACTAATTTCCTTGACAGGGAAGAGTTACATATGTTTTCCACTTGTAGTTTTTACGACAAGTTTACAATTTTGCCAAACCTGGAACTAATTGGGACCGCTTCCAAAAGACAGTCCAATAAACCCACAATGGGTACAGCCACTCTAAAATGCAGCAAAGGATTGTTTGCTTTTACATTTATTCCTCTTTCTCTTTTCTTTTTTGCTAACAGGGAAAAGTTAGATTGCACAATTATTTCATTTAAGTTACTTAAACACTTACTGTTTCATATCCTCCCAGTTTTTGAGCAGCTTGAAACATAGTCCAAAGGTTAACTGTTAGAGGGACAATAAGTATTTAGATAAGCATTGCATTAACCAACATATTTCAAAGAAATGTAAATTAAACAGTATTTTACAAAGAAGAGAAAGAAAGAAAAAAAGAAAGAAAAAGCCTCACCACCCCTGAAAAAAGCTCCTGTGAAACATTTTCCAGAGAGGTATTTACATAATACAAAGAGTACGTATTAACCCACACTATATATAATTTTAATTACATATAAGAGAACACACTTAGATTCCTTAACAGGACTGGAAAAATACACTGAGACAAAGGGAATGGGCTTGTTTGACTTTGCTGATAAGAGGCACCATGTAATTACACTGCAGCATGTTTCCATAACTTTGATAATAGATAATAAAAATTACTTATTGTGAAGAATGTTGCTTTTAATTATTTGTTTAATACTGATTTCATTAGTGAGCATGAGCCACTTGCTGGCTCACAGGCAAAGCCTACTAATTGAACACCAATACTCAGTATTTACTGCAGCCCGGATAACGGCTTCCATGATCAATAATGAACAATGAGCTGCCTTCTAACGGATCTTGTGTGAACGAACCCAGAGAAAGCATCAAAGAGAACTATCATAATAATTATGGTCTGTGTCATTGTGTCTTGCTCATGGCTGTAGAGTTGGAGGAAAGCAGGTAACTCAACTCGGTGATACTTAATCACTTCCTGCAAAACTCCTCCCTTTCAGTGGATTTCAGCTAAATGTTAGCAGAGGGATGTACCATGGTGGGAAATTTTGGAAATAGTACTTCAACTTATCTTGGAGAATTTCAGAAATAACTTTAGTTTGTCTTCCAAGTCCCCATGGCTTGAGGGAGCACAGAATAAAATTGGGGGTGGGGAATTAAAAACAATAAAAATCCTCTCAGCAATGCAAGCCGTTCTGAAATCCTTGTTGAACTTCGTGCTGCTTCAAAGCTATCAGGAGCTTTGCTTAGGCCTTGATTTAATCTGAATCAATGCATAATGCAACGGAGCTGTTCATAGTACATTAATTTTACTTCCATTCTAAGCAGCTAGTTTTCAGACAAACACTCTAATCATTGGGAGTTATATAAGTTTATAATGGCTGCTGGAGGCCTGTTGCAATCAGTGCCAATCGCTATTAGGTATGTAAATTGTTATGTAAAACATACAGGTCTGACATTCTTATCAAAATAACACGTGGTTTTAATCTGGGAGATAAATTACAGTAAATAATATTTCAATCCAATGCATGGAGCTTTCCCTTTAAGAAAATAAAGTATCGTTCAGCCTATAGTTAGGAAGGCAAAATACCCCCACTTACAGCTTTTGTGGGGAAGTCTGAAAGATCTACACTGTGCTGCAGTATTTATGTAAAATTTAGTTCCAACTGTATTGTCTCCACCTACAACTGCTTTATAGATTGTGGCACTACAAACTGTACATGCCAAAGCAATTTCAAACACTATGCTCTGTATTAAACAGACACAGCCTGCTTTTATGTTTTCCAAAGTAATTTATTAACTATAAACACGTTTTGGGGCTTAAAAATATGATCCCTTTATGTGCCTTTCTTGACCACCTCTACACGTCTTCCTTTTAATATTTATCCTTTTCATAAAGAACATCTGGGCACAATAAACATACGTCATATTATTAACTCAGAAGAAAGGCATTACAGATGCTGCAGATTTACAAAACACAAAACTCAAAAGAGTTTTCAACATGTCTATTTCTAGTCAAAATCAGTGGATTTATACCTATAAATATCCGGCAGCAGCTACCCCAGAAGGAAGAGATGCAAATAGAGACACAAGACACTGAAATGCCTGGACTGGAACATGTGTAGATATAACCATGGTCCACCCCGCCATCCATTCATCCATCAAACTTTAAAACAGGCTTTGTGTGCAAATGCTTTCTTTCCAGAGAAGTCAAACCATCCTAAAATGTCAATAAGGAAGCGAAGAAAAGGATACTTACTCTGCTTAAAACCTAAATATGGTATTCGCTCAATTGGGGTTTTCCTTTCTTTCATGTATTTGTAAAGAGCCACGAGGAAAGCCTGTTCATCAGCTCTGCATTCTTCACCTATGGCAATCTTTGATTTATCCTCACTCGAGCCTTTTTTACAGTTGTTGTTGTTACTCTTGGGTTTGGGCAAAGCTGACTTAGCGTCACACTTTACCTGCAAAAAGAAACAGTGTCACGTCAAAACTGGGCAACCTTTAATTGTCACTTAAAGAATAATTACCCTCTCCTAGAAGAATAGACCGTTGTAAGAAAAATAACAACGACCGAAGGCCAAACCACGTAAGTGTGTTTGAGGGGAAACAAAGGAAGCTATTTATAGAGCTTAAATGTCTTGTTCTGAATCTTAGTCACCACATTTTTAAATAGCCACATCTTTAAATCATTATAACCCATTGGTAATGTTCTCCAGCTCTGCATTTTTACAACTATACACTGCTATGTTACAGACAGCTCCCATCTCTCACATACACTTGCCATTAGCCGGTCTAATAATAACCTTCGTTCCAGAATTGACACTGAGAAGTGTCAACCTGCACAGACAACCCTTGGAGCTGAGGGTGCCCAGCCCCTTCCAGGAATGCTCAGCAGCCATTTCTGAAATGACACATTTTTCTTTCCTTTGGCCACCAAACTGGATGCAAACATTGGCAAACTGGATAAAACAATCCTGTCAGAGCATTCTGCACAAAGAGGAGGTCCTGCTGTAGCATGGACTTAAGTCAGATGAGTTTTAGCATTTGCTTAGACTTAAGCACAATTCCAAGTGTTCAGCAGAAGGAAGAGATTGGTAGCCGAAGCCTCTCCTGGTAGACTCTGTCATCCCCAAAACACAAATCCCAAAGCTCCAGGTCTCCCGCTGGCCTCCCTAGCAGACACGTGCCACTCAGGAAGTCAGTACATTTGGAAACACTTTACCTCTCATCAGTATTCAAGCATGGCAAAAAAGTATCCAGACTGGCTTAATCCCACAGTCTTGAAGAGAATCTTCCCACTGAATCCAGCAAACTACAACTCGAGCATTCCTATAACGTATGTTTACACAACCCAAAAGACCAGAACCTTGAAAAATATTGGTTAAAAGCTCTCCATGATCAAGATGGGATTGACACACTTCCAGCAAAGTACTGGAAATCCTCCAACACAAGGTAGTAGAAACGGTCACATGGATTTTGGATTTGTACTGCCCATTCAATGCTCTTGAGTGCTGTGACAAATGTTCTGGCAGCTCCATATCCCATCCAAGATGAGTTTTTTATGCTCTCAGAGGGAAGACGGAAACTCTTAAGAGCCAGTATTTGTTGTTTTAGGAGGACACCAGAGAAGAGCAAGGTTATCTTGCTGAACAGGAAGAGAGCAGCTCTTGGGCAAGTAAGGCTTTGACTTTCCTTCCCTCTCCTTACTTCTAAATCAGGTTTACCCATTTATTATATTAATCCATTGCATGAGTCAAAAGTGATACTGTCTTCCCACAGCACAATACTCCATCCTTTGCCTTTCAGTAATAGACATGCTTGTTGATTCAACGCCTGTAAAGATCCTGGATTTTATCCAAGATTCAATGGAGCTAATGGGATATTTTTTCTATTAAATGAACTTTGAATTTCCTCATACACTTTTTGAGTTCAGAGCAGTAATCCCTTGACTTTTTAATTTTGGCTCCTTGCACAATTATTTAACAGTTTCCTCTTATAAAGCTTAGATTACATTGTCATATTTTTCCATGCTGGGTTACCACTCTCAATATACCCCCATGATTCCAATAAATTTAGGAGTTTTAATTTGAGCTGCAAATTTGGTGTAAAGCTAAAACTTAGAACAAAGTCACTGGACCTGGGAACATTTTTTCAGTTTTATCATCGGCTGTCCATCAGTCTTTTTAATGACTTTCTTTTTCAAATGGAATGGTTCAGAATTATGTTTGCAAAGGCAGCCTGAGCATGAGCACTGAATGAAACCAAAGCACACTGCTATGCAAGAAAAGTAATGGCAAGGGATGTTACTCTCAAGGAGACTGAAACAAATAAGGAACATTAAATAAACCACCAGGAGTAAGAAAATCCCATGTTAGATACAACTTCCCTCTCTCCAGTGCAGAGAGAAGAGAGGTCAAAGCACCCATGGGACTCAACGTACAACTGATGGACTCCAAGCAACATCAGATTCAATAAAGTATTGATGAAGGCCATGATGCTTCATCCACTCAGCACTGGAGGCAGCAGCTGCACTTTTGAAACCTCCCTACAATCAGACAGGAGATTTGGATGAATACCATGACCAATGACAAATGAGAACCAAAAGGGCCAGATGCCATTCTGGGTAACACAAGTGTAAATCCAGCATAAACGCATCTATCTCAGCAAGACTGATACCACATCTGCACCACAACCAACTTTTCTCTCTCAAAAGGAAACTTTCAATGTTCCTAGAAGGCAAAGATCTGCAAGAAGGTCCTGAATGCAGAGGGGTTTTTTTGATTGCTCTCTTGTCTGGTCTTCTCCAAAAGGCTGAATGACTCTGTTATGAAGGGGACTTCAATTACTATAGACTCACAGTATCATTCAGGTTGGAAAAGATCCTTGAGATCATTCAGCACAACAATTAAAGGCACTAAATCTCTTCCATCATAGCCTCAGCATAAGTAACACCTCCAAAATGAAAACAAGTTTAAGGCCCTAACAAGGCAACCCAGTGTTGTGGTCTGGAAAAGCTGGGGATGTGCTGAGACGGGACTCTGGGAATATTTGACCACCTCCTGTCACATCTCCCATCAAAGGCAGATGATCCATGACCAAACAGATAGTGAACGCTCATGAGTGCACCCATGTACTTGTTTTCTGCTAGAGGTCACACACAACACAGGTGACCAGAGAGCTGCACTTTAAAGTTTCAGTCAGATAATGGCTGAGGGACTTAGAATAATCAAGTCTGAGAACATGTCATGCCACCTGCATCCACAGGAAAAGCATCTCCTGGCAACTTCTATACTCATTTCCCAGGTACTGCTGTGCAAACAAAGCGACAGATTTACCTCAGCACCTGAACTAGGAGATATCATGAGCAGATTCATTTGGAGACACTTCCCATGTTTAAAAAGTTAATCCTTTCAGCCCTTCACAATGGTCAGTTCAGCCAGGTTGTTTTGCCCACCTTGAGTGGGAATGTTCTCTGGGAACAGGAAGCAGGGAGGATGAGGATCCTGCAAGTCCCAAAAGCCTGTCCATACATGTGAAGCATGAAAGCCTTCAGAGTACTGGGAGTGCTTGGAGACAAGAGCCTGATACATGCTGGTCCAGGACAGCTGATCCTGCCTCAGTAGGTGGCTTCTTGTGATTTGGTATCTCCAGCCAGGGATCTTCCCCTGGATGTACTAACACAGATACAGTGATCAGCAAGAAGGTACAACTGGTACACAGAAGCACCTGTAGGTCCAGGACCACATAATCTGTTGCCCTATTGCTCTGTTTTAAACCAGCCACTATACTGGAGTTCAGACCCAACCAATTGCTCTTTTGCGTCATGTAATAGTAAAAGCCTGTGAAACACTGCGGATGCTTCAAGGTTAACACTCCAAATGAGAACTAAGCCAGAAGGTACAAAGCCTTCTAGTCACTGCTAGCTGAGAACATGGAATTCAGCAAGTTGCTGCAACCATGTGGCTTATGCTGATCTTGATAGGCTCACTAGTCTGCAGAAAGCCATTTCTGCCATCAGACCTGTCACTCCACCACCTGAGAAAAGAGGTTCTTGTCAGACAGTGGCACAGCTTCTGGTCAAAAGGTATCTGAGCTCAAACAGAAATAGGCAACCAGGACTGCTGCCAAAAATTTTCAGCATCTGACACAAGTGGATTTTGTCCCATTTTCACTAGCAGTGTCCAATCGTGCTCTCCAAGGACCTGTTGTCAGCATTAGATGGAGATGAAGCTCAGAGGAAGAAAACCAGTGGTGAAACCCAACATGGAGCCTAAGATGATGACTTAATATCCTAACTTTTCCCAACAATGAGAAGACAGTAGGTGAATCTCCACTGTTTAAAACCACTTCACCTCCTTCCCCAAGAAGCCACTGACAGGCTCTGTACGATGTGCTTCATGTCTGCTGCAGAGGGTTTCCAATTCACTGTCCTCTACCAAAGTGTGCCCACAGTCTTGAGACACAGATTATGTGACAAACCACAGTAAAGGTAGTGTAACTACATATGAGAACATTATGATCATGTCTCTTATAATGATATTAAGCTGACCAAGATAATTAATATCCACACAATGATGAGCACAGTATGACTCGATAAATAGGTGGAATTACTTCCTATCCGAAATACCCTCCCATTCCACTAGGGTGAACCCAAACATACACTGAGAGAATAAACAATTTGATAAAAAGTGTTGGTGTTGGTATTAATTATCTAATACGAATCAGGTGCTAGAGAGGCAGAACTACCAATGCTACAGTCTGGGGTGCTCTCACAACATGGTCTGTGCTCCACAGTCTTTGCTGCAAATATTTTAACATGAAATATGGCTTAGGGGAAGACTGGGAGTGAGGCAAACTGAGGTATTTTCACAGTGTGGATTTTGCATGTTCTTCCACAGAGCAGAGGTATTCAGACTAACACTACAGAATCTGGCAGGATACTGCAACTCAACACACCATGCTCCAACTCCTTCTTCCATGCCTGTCTAATACCATAGCAGAGACTCCAACTGAGCACAATAAGGCACAAAAAGAGGAGAAAGAGTGACTTCAGGGCAGAGCTTCATCATGAACTTCACCCTCTTTTATTGTCATCAACAGAAGGGACAATTTTAACCAAACTCCTAGGGAGGAGGTGGAATTTAATTTGCCTTCCTATGAGAAGCTGAGAGCAGAACACTTCCACTTGACCTCTTTAACCTCCTAATCTCCAGGAACATTCAGCGCATGCAACAATACCAAAGCAAATGGATCTATAGATTCACTGTATTTCCTAAGAGATGGCCACCACAATGGAAGTGTTTTTCAGCCACATATCCATCTAATTTATTCAAACAATGGATTTGGGAATGGGCTGGCCTAGAAATTCAGTCTATGCAAACCCAGTGAGCATAAAAGTGAGAAAGTGAGCTCAGTGAGAAAGTTCTGCCTCAGATAAGAATCACCAAGCAGCACTCTAAGTAATTTTCCGTCCTTGCATCTTACAGTTTCAAATTAAATCATCTTGAAAGGAGCCATTTGTGCTGGGTTTTCTTTTTTTTAGAAAGAAAACCAAATTCCTATTTAAAGCCACATGGACAAAATAGAAAACAGGAAGCAAAATTACACTACAGAAACCCCTTTTTAAAATACTTCTAAGAAAAAAACTACAAACCCATAAATACCTAAAAAATGAAGTCTATAAACACAAATTAATGATTTCAGTTTTTACTTGGAATGAGGTAAGCACTGCAGCACATACAGTGGACTTTTTAAAACCATGCTCTATTCAACAAACCCTGAACAAGCAGCTCAGCACCTAGTATTAAGGAAATAGCCCAGATAACTTTTTTTTACCTTCCCCACACCCCCCCCAGTAAAAAAAAAGAAGTTGAGATCTTAACACCAGAGCAATGTCATTTGTGGGAACTTCTTAGAAACCATTATTGAAGTGGCTCTTGTTTCACAGTCTGTTTATCTTCAAACTTATATTTAGAAGTACATTGTAACAGGGTGAGCTGCTCCTAGGTTTATTTTTAATTTGCAGATACTGTCACAAACTATGTTTGTGTGTCATAGAATGTGAAAACTAACACTGGATGCCAAGAAAGCTTAAGCACTACCAGTCACCAACAAGCTGATAGCATTAGGTTGTTAAGTGATTATGGTTGCTAGTAACTTTGAACACAGGCGTGATTTAAANTTTGAAACAGCATACTGGAAAACAAAGGCAGTGCTGTACCTAAAAAAGGAGAGTGTACTGAAAAGAGTAGTATTAAGTGATTTACCTTGGCAACAGCTTTGCTTTCAGAATTATTGTTGGAATCCTTAATGCCATTTAATGAATCTCTTCTCTGTGGGCAAGGCTTCTTTTTGCGCGGTCTGCCTTTAAGATTTGGCGCTGAAAATTAATGGGAGAACAATTTGAGCACATTGTCTTATGCTGGATTCTTAACAGCCAAAAGCACAGTAAATAATCGTGCTACAATCAGTCACAAAAACGTATACATATGTCTGCAGTTTGTGATGAGATTCCCATCCTCTGTGGGTTACTATACGTTTCTATAAAACATGCCCCAAGGCTAATCTATTCTGCTTTCACATAACTAATTAATATAAAGTCAAACACCAGTCTCCGAAGGACTTGCAGAGAAGCCACAAGGACTTGCAGAGAAGCCACAAATATTTCTCTGTAATACAAAAAATAAAGAACAAAATGGAATATTCATCAGTATCTCTGCATTAATCAGCTCTGCTGTATTGATTACTTCTAATCTTCAAGCAAAAGTAACTACCCTTTTCCAACTTTGGGGGACACATGGCTTTGAAAACACTCTGAAATACTGAAATGCCTTACAGCTCTAACAAGTGTTTATATACCCCGTCATTCTTGTTGCAGTTCTTCTAACAAAAAAAATGTTCACCAAAAAAAACCAAATAAAAATTACCCCCGAGTCCTGATATGGATCAAAAAAAATCCCCTTAACAGCTAGTTCTGGAAGTTGACAAGTACTGAACTAAGTGATTGATTGTTTCATAAGGGTTACATACCGCACGTATGAATTAACATGAATCACTTTCAGTTTTGCCCAATTCTTAAGATAAAACAGCTCCTGAAATAACATGGTGACTAAAGCATACCTGTGCTGAGCCATACACAGAATGGGATATGGATCACCATTAAAAAATACCCAACTCCTCTTTCAATACTGGTGTTACAATATAAATTATGGTCAAATATAGACATCATTGATGGAGCAGATGTTTGCTCATTATTACATGTCTGCCTGCTTTCAGATTTAAAAAATCAGCCTCTGACTACTATGGCAACATTTAAACTGATAAACAATCATTAACTAATGACTGTACCGGAGAAGATAATTTCCTTTAAACCTTTAATTTCTAGGTAACCATTGTTTTCATTACTTAAAGGGATGATTAGAACAATGTCAGAAATCTAAACACCACAAACCTCTTGAGTGCCTTCTAATTGTTTCTAATCTTACATTTGTCACACAGTAAGCCAGTGGTTTCAGGACATTTTACATTTTAATTAGTTTACCAACACAATAAAGGGTGCTAATTTGATTTTATAGTTTGAGTAATAGTGTCCTATTTGGAAAGAGAAAAGCTGTGGGTTTAAAAGCCAGAAGTCCAAGAGACACATCCAGCACTGGTACAGAGCAAATATATATATATATATATAATATATATGCACATGAGCACAAGTCCATATTAGCATCTACATAAAAATATATCTCACTATACAAATACCTCCATCTATCTCCAGCAAAGCACACTGTGCTCATTTAAAAGTACTGCAGAAAGCAATTCTGAGAAGTGTCATCTGACATAAAAAAAAAAAAAAAATCAAAGAAAGAGAGAAAGAAATTATTACCCATTCCAGTCGACAAACATCTGCCTGATTTCTATCTGTACTCATGAATGCTACAGCACGTAACTGAATACTACGTCGCTGGATGTCTCGACTTGGTGTGGATGTCAGTCTTACACAAAATGAACACTTGGAGTGTTTGCTCCGTGCTTACAAATCCCCTCCCCCAGCCGCTGCATTACTCATATAAACAGAGATGAGCGACTCGGCGGGAGGGTGGGATGAGCTCTGAGGACTCCAGCTGCCAGACTGCTAGCCCTTGCCGTGCTGCCCTGCCTTATTTATACACCCTGCTCAGCTTATTTGATACCTACTCCATCACCTCCTCATGCCTCCTTTTTTCTTTCTACACAGGACCTAGATGGGATGGCCAAATGGTTCACCTCAGGTGCGGCACCTTTTTCAAAAAGGGACTGAAGAAAATAAAAATGTCCCCTCTGTTTACTACTCCCTGACAGATGTATTAAAAAATTAACCTTCAAATGAATAGATCCCCCAAGCCGGTCCCACCAAGGGCTGGCCAGAGATGCCCTTCATCTAGGATCAAACACGCTTGCAAGTGAAGCACTTTTTCTTTCTTTTCTTTTTTTTATAAATGTGGAATCCAGTTCAAGGCTCAGTGTTTTCCAAACATGTTCATTACCCTGAGCTTTGGCACTGTACTTGGTACACGGCACTATAAAGCACCCCCAATGTTTTGCTAAAAGGTTGAAAAGCAAGAAGGCATTTGTTCTGAAATTCCAGGTATATTGAGCTTGCATATAAACACTGTTTGAGTTGGAGCCTTCCACGGCAGAACTGGCACAAGCTCACTGTGAAATGGGGTATCTGCATTCAACCCATGGCCCAGGAGTTACAGTGGGGAAGGTCTCTCTGCAGAGCATGTGAGGACTGTCCTATAGGCCCCACGGTACCACTTTAAGCCATTCCAGATCAGACGCACAATTAACATGAAAGCAGCAACAGGCATTAACACCAGAGGGGAAGATCCTTGCCTCTGGAATCTACTCTCTAAAAGAAAACACTTGCAATAGTTGCTGTCACACTTGAAAAAAAGCCGTTAATATTTGCTCCCTAAATCACTAGAAATAAATGCATTGCTCAAAGATTATTTATATTTCAGCCACATCCATTTTGTCCTCTTGAGCTAGGAAATACGACTGTGACCCAAGGGATAATTCACAAGTCACGGACTTGGTTTAATTTTCATTGTTTTGTTTCGCTTTTGACATATTCGTGAGCACGCTGCAGATTTCTTGGGTTTGGTATCCATAATTATTTTAAAGCAATATTACACACATGTTGTGGCTTACTCCCAGTCAGTTTTCATAGAATCACAGAATCATTAAGATCAGAAGAGACTTCCATTACCATCACATATTACTGACAACAACACTCTGCCCACCGTGTTTCCTCATGCCACATCTACACAATTTTTTAACATCCCCAGAGATGGGGATTCCATCACCTCTCTGGGCAACCTGCTCCAATATCTGGCTATTCTTTCAGTGAAGAAAGTTTTCTTCATGTCCAATCTAAACCTTCCTTCATGCAACTTGAGGCCATTTCCTCTTCTTCTATTGCTAGTGACTTGGGAAAAAAGACTCACCCCATTTCTCTACAACCACCTTTCAGGTAGCTTTAAAGAACAATAAGGTTCACCCTCCTTTTCTCCAGATTCAACAACCCCTGTTCTCTCAGCCGCTCCTCATAAAACCTGTCCCCCAGGCCCTTCACTGTATTTGTTGCTCTTCTCTGGACACACTGCAGTATCTCCATGTCCTTTATTTCTGATGATACTGGTTGTCCAGAATACGCTGGACAGCTAAATGAATGGCTTTTTCTGCTTTTTCATGGCTTTTTTCATGGCTTTTTTTTCTGCTTTGTGATAGAGGAGGACTTCTGGCATGACTACCTGAAGCAATTCAATTTTTTTACTTGTCGGTGCACACAGCTTTGAAATTCAGTTTCTGAAAACATCTGTGGCAGTAAGACCTGATAACTTGTACATTCCCAGAAGGTGAGAACATAAGCAAAGCAAATTAAAGCAAAAAATGGAATAAATTATTAGAGAAAAGAGTTTGCATTCATTTGCTGTGTCTTTAGTCTAAGTGACTGAAACAGGAGCATGGGAGATACAACACATTACCCATTTAAATGTTTCCTAGTGCATCTGACAGTATGTTTGCTTTTACCAATCCCTGATGTATCTCAACAAGGGGAAAACCCAGCTACTGAAATGTCCAATGAGAGACACTGGACAAGCTGCTATAAACTTGTTTTTTTTACCTCTAAGGTGCAATTGAAAGGATCAGTATTAGCCCCCCATAGGTGTCCTGTACACTCAAGGTCTGAAACGCACACCAGTGGATGCCCATGCCTTCAATGAGCAGGTGACAATGCCCTGGGGGAGCAGAGCTGCTGCTGTTGGGAGACAGCAGCCGTGGAAGGGCTGTCAGCAGGGATGTACACATGGTGCAACACAAATGGCCTAAATCCCCACTTTCATACCTCTGGAACAGAAAGGGCATTCATCCACTTGAAGCCCACACATGCCTGTGCCTTGATGACTCAAGAAGCCTTTTCTTGAGATTACAGAGCCACACAGGAAAGAGAGGAACTCAGACTTAATGCTGCTCAGATCAGCCAGACATTCCCTTGAAGCTAGAGGTCCTCTCTGCTCATGAAAAGGTATCATTGCTCAAAAATGACATCTTCCCCTCCAGCTCTCTTCAACCTGTGCATGCATCAGGATATCATAGGTGATTTGGAGAGGGCCAGAACATGAAGTAGAGGCCAGCTACCCTGCCCACACACTCAGAAAATTCATGAGCAAGGTTGTGGCCACTGCTCTCCTGCCACTATCACCCTCAGCTGCTCAATCTGTAGGGACATGGGAAACAGTAGCACTTCCAAATATTACCATCTAGTATAAATCCCAGCTCTGGGTTAAACCCAAGGAAGGCAAATTCAAGGGACTAAGAAGTACACAAGAATGAGATCCATGGGAGATGTAATGATTAAACTCTACGTATGACAGAAAAGTGCAGGCTGCTACAAGTCAGTACCTCCACTAGTCACCATCTTTACCTGCATCTCTAGGAGGTGAAGTTATCAGTGCAGGTACCATCTCCCTGTTACTAAGTGAGCCTCACCCAAGCCAAGCCCACGCCAAGAGTGCCATGTGTTATGTACATGTGGCTACCCCAGATGCACAAAAAAGAGACAAATGACTGTGGGTCTGCTGCACCTAACTGTAACAGGTTAGTTACAGGAGAAATATTTAGTTTACAGGAATCTGATGTGCACTGGAAGTCCAGTGAGTCAACTCTCCCCACATCACTGTTCTCTAGACAGATGTATTTTGGCTGATGTGAAAGATGTGTTGTTATAGGGAGGGTGTTAAAAAAAACAGTGGCCTTCACACAGCTGAGGTCAAGCTATGCTGGCACTTTGTCAAAATCTGTGGTGCAGCCAAGAGTTTTAATGACTCCGGAATGCATTACCTCATTTGTCATACCTGGATCACTTACTCATGCTGAGTCCAAAATAACCTTGGACCTCGCTGGCTGATCAACAAACCATGTAAGTAAACAGTGCTGTACTCATGTCTGAAACATGGACTTTTTCTTGCTCACTCCACATTACTTACTCCAGAGAACATCTAAGCAATTGTAACGCCTATGATCAAAGTGCTTGCCTTTTCAATGCCTCTCTGATCTCTGTAACTATTTCCTGATATCACTTTTGATTCTGGCTGGCTGGTGTTCTGGTTTCTCCGAAACACTTCAAAAGTGGGAGAAAAAAGAAAGAAGAAAAACAGAAGAGAAGGGTGGCCACTGCCATATTTCCCTGAGGAATGTACATGGACAGCTGCTCAGCATTGCTAATGTACTTACACTGCCAACCAGTTTTGTTGTCCTGTGGAAACATGACAGGAAAAGAAGGAACCAACAGCACTTCTGCAAACTGCAAGGGTATGACAACACAAACAGAGCTTGTAAGTCTCTCCAAGGCCAGCAGCAAAGAACGGATAGGGGAAGAAACAGGTCTACATTTAGGGTGGAGCTACACAGCTAGGAAAGCTCCAAACGAGAGATGGGAGTACACCAGAGGAGGTAATCACAAGGCTGGAACTAAGGTGGAAGTCATAATAAGTTAAACAAGGTTGTCTTGTGGTGCTGAGTTCAGAAAGAATTGTGCTTTCATGAGACAAGCTGCAGTACACCTGCTAAGTGCATCAACAGTCTCTCCTCCCTGTAGGACACTTACAGAACATCTCATAGAACCCTTTTGCACTGTGCCACTCCTTCATACATCTTCCTGGTTTCACACATGCACAAAAGCTTCAATACCCGAGCACTTGGCCCTAAGCGGCAAGCCATTGGCAGGTCAAGAACACTCTATGAGACCTTCCTTCTTGAGCAGCTGGAAACAGCAAAATGTGTCAGATCACAGAGCTATTCATGATTCAGGTGCCAAAGAGAAGCTGAAGGTGGCATACGGAGATGCCTGGCCATCAAAGTCAAGGTGACAAGAATGGTCCCATATCTCCAGAAAATCCATCAGCTGACCATGCCTGTTGGCAAGTGGCAAATAGCTGCCTGCTAAGGACACCCCTAAAGCAGTCTGGCAGAAATCAGCTCTTGGCTGAAATACATGCTTACATGTTGCACCTTTTAAAACATAATGAATAGAGAGTTAACAGGTTTAATGGTTTTAACACATACCCCTCTGGAGAGCTTCTGGCATTCTTCAGCATTGGAAAGTGGAGAAAACCATGTTCTATATTTAAGCACAGTCTCAACCCCCCCAAACCTGTTCAAAGGTTAGTTACTCTCATTCTGGAGTCCCAGCTGCTTCCTTGATTTCCTTGTTCTTTCTATCTCTGTTTTCTCACCTTCACCTCATTCCCTTTTCTGCATCCTGAGCTCAAAAACCTACATTTCATTTATTTTGTTTTCATTCTTGAAAGTTTATTTAATAGCTTCTGTCTCCTGGAAATGATGTCTGAGTCACAGGGCTTGAGATAATTATTGCCCTGGCACACGGAGCATAGCTGGTGAGAAGTTGCAACCAACGTAGTATGGCATCTGAGGATCAGATATTAAAGTGGATGAAAAATAAAGCTAAAGGTCAGACTCTGATACAGAAACACCAGATCTTTGTTTAGGAAATGACTGGGGAGTCCACCGAATGGGGAGAAACTCTGCAGCACCCTGAGCTGACCTACGGAAGACAGTGATGAACACTATCAACAACTGAAGCTCTTACGGATCTCTTGAGGTCACAACACCTCTCCACAACAACATGTCCCTTCCTGTCTCAAGCTGCATGCAGATCAATTTGAATATTAAAACTATTTTTTCTAGACTTGGTGTACTCCTTTCTTTATAACTGGCCATGCCAGACCTGACCTAGAAACCCTGGAGCACACCAGTGATCAACCTTGCAGGGAACACTACAGCTCTGACACCACATTCCAGTTCACGTGGAAGAAAGAGCTGACTTGTGTGGCTGTTTCTGACCGTTTTGTTTTGGAAATGAGATATCCATACTCCATGTGGGGAAAATCAATTTGCTACCTCTCTAAAGCAAACATTCCTCATTTGGAAGTAAGTGAAACAGACATTTCCTTGTGCGGATTAATGTGGAGACACATGACTTGCTGCAGACTGTTGTTTTGACCCCCCATCCTGACCAGACAATCTCTGGAAAGAAAAAAAAAAAAAGAAAGCAGAAAGGTAGTATTTTCAAGGATTTACAGTTCAGACCAACTTGGCTTTGAATAGAAGAGTTAGAGGCAGTGGTAGGTTGGTAAATTATGCCAAAAATGAATGTTTTTCATCTCCACGGATGACCAGATTGAGGCTTGGAGCCTCATTTTCTTCATTTCAGTATGGTTGAACATCAAGCCTTTTTTGCTTGGTCTGGGCTTCTTTATGGCTTGCTGACTAATCTGGATTTGTTTTTTTTAAGAAAAAAATTAAAGCTTTTAAATGATTATTTTTTTTTACAAAATCCATCCATGTGTTAGAAATTACAAAGTGCACTGAATGGAAAAGTGAAGCTAAAGGCTTCAGAGAAAAATCTATGTGGACAATCTAGTAAACCTTGTAACAAATTAAAATAATAATAATAAAAAATCCAGTGTGGGCCTATTATTGGCTACAGATGACAGGATTGTTATTAATGATTCAAAAAAGAGGCAGAGGTGTTTAGTAAATATTTGTTCCACATTTGCAAAGAAGCCAGATGATACACTTGCAAAAGAATATAATTAAAGCTAGTCAATTGACTTGGGTTTACAGACACCAGATCTTAAAACAACAGAGAAGAAAAAACAAAGTACCTTGGGTTTGTCCTTTGATACTACAAATTTGGTTAGAGAAACTAGCTGCACACACAGAGCTTACCTGCTTTTCTGTAAGGCAGCTGATTTAATTTTTAAAAAAACACTACAGAATTTTATTTGTCTGTATATTAAGTGGATTAGGAGCTGGTAAATTGATAAGAGTTAAAAGCAGGCATCAATGGGGGATTTCTTTGAATGGAAGTATTTCTGGAGGGATTCTGTAGGGCTTCTTCAACTCAGCCTTGCTAGTGTTCACTATTTTCATCAGCAAAACAAATATGAGGTCCCTGACAGTAGTGTTTCCACTGACACAACACCTGGCACAACGCTGACACTGAGTCATACCAGTGAGCAATCAGGCCAAATGGACTGTGCAGACACAAAACTCAGTACAGCTCCAGCATGACATCCATGAGCAAAGACTACACATCCAACTGACCAACACACCCTGATAGGAAGACACTGTGACCAGATGAAGGGTTTTTCTTCAAGGAGGAGGTGTGAATAACTCCAGCTGTGCTCAGTTTGAGCAAAAATCACTTGAAAGGTGACCTGAACATGTCTCACTCATTAGAATGCCTTGAAGGTGAGAAAAAGCTGAGAAGCAAGGAGGCATAACTATGTATGTCTAGGAACTGTGGTCCACATGAAGGATCAAATGCTAGCATACTGAGGCATGACCATGATAAGATTCTAGAAAACCTTTTGGGAAAAGCCTGAGCAAGGCACAAGCTGCTGTGCAGAGCGCAGGAAGACATGTGGGCAATTTAAGCATTAGACTGAAGTGAGGCATTCCACCTCAGCCATGGTGTGGGCTAGATGCAGGCTCCTACTTGGGAGAGCCCTGGCTGTAGCAGCCTTGGTGGCATTATGGAGGAAGTGTCCATCTGTCTGTCTGTGGTCCTTGCAGAAAAAAGGTGGTGAATTGGATGGAAGAGTTTGCTGGTAACTCTGGCCGATAAGCCACTAGTTGGAGTTCATACCAGATTAGATGACTCAGTGGTTCTAATTCATCAAGATCTGGAGTGTGCAAAGACCTCTGATGACCTCACTGGGGTTTACTCACATCTTTGAGGCTATCCTGTGTTAAGCATAGAACATGACCAAGCCAGTGGGACTTTCTCTGTCACTAAGGGGAAAGAAGCATTCAATCCTTGAATAAAGAGATAGTCATATCTTATCATGAAACACCACGACATGCTTGGGCAGCATCGCAGAATCAGACATGGGTTCATCAAGTTTCCATTTCCCTCAGAAATCTCCAGTCAGTCTCCAGCCTCTGAGTCCTTTGGCCCCACAGGTCACCTCCTAGAAAGATACACCTGGCAGACAGGGGCTTCACTTTCTGCAGGAGGGTCACAGTGTTACTCAAGACGTGCAAGTCTGACTACTTGGAATGGTCTGGATTAAAAAAAAAGAATAAATAAAACCAAGAGAGGAAAGAGTGAGCAGGCACAAACAGATTATGTAATGGCCAACACAAAAGCAGTGCAAAACTGGCAGTGAGCAGAGATAACACTCAGCAAAGCCATGCAAGTCAGCCCATGGCATCAAAACTCAGCAGAATGCCCAAGGTGGGCTTCCTGTTGGAGGGCTTTAGAGAAGAAACAGGAAATTAGAACACGCACCAAATGTTGCCATGGCTTTCCCAGTAATATTTCCTTTTCTTTCCAGTAAAAGCCAGAGTTTGTGAAACTGCTGTCTATCTGAGTCAGCAGTACCCAATGGAAACATGACCTACATACCTTGGAAGTGCAATAGATATGCAGCTGGTTGGATCCACACAGACAGATGAGATGGGCTAACTGAATGGTGAAGGATGGACACTGGGCATGACAGTGAACAGGCAGAAATTCTTGCAAGAAGCATGAAAAGGTTTGCCTAGACCTTGCTTTAAGGGATGATAACAGGACGTAGGAAGCACCATCACCTGCTTGTGCACAACGTGATTATGACAAACATTTGAATTTCTGATTTTGTAATTGACTATATCAGGATTTTCTTTCTTACTGTAAGAATATTAAGAATCTATTCCATTTTTTTTCTTTGCACTTGTTCATTGCACCACGATGTAATCAAAACTTGTTAAGCATAATCAACCCATGTTAAGACATCAGTTAAGTGACATGCAGAAACTAGAGAGTAAGATCCCTCCCTCGACGCCTATGGTCAACCACCACCACAATGACTATGCAATGCCTTAGACAGGACCAGAGTTGGAGCCCTGCTCCAAGTCACTCCTCTGGGTCACCACCATCGCCAACAGCTGGCTCACCAAGCACCCAGTGAGGATGAGGGATCTATATTTTTCAACCAGTGAGAAAAACCACTGTGTGCTACTGGGCTCACATAGCCTCCGGAGCTTTATGTAGAGCAAGGGTTCATGGTTTTAAGCTAGAAGAGGACAGATTTAGTCCGGACGTGAGGAAAAAGATCTTTTATCTGAGGGTGGTGGATCACTGGAACAGGCAGCCTAGAGGAGGCCCCTTTCCTGGGGACATTCATGGTCAGGCTTGGTGGGGCCCTGAGCAACCTGTTCTATGTAGAGATGTCCCTGCTCGTTGTAGGACCTTTAGAGGTCCCTGCTAATCCAATACACTGCATGATTCTAAAACACAGCAGTGGAACTCCAGTAACTGTCATGTACGAGTAGAAATGGACCCCACATAGCCACCAAAACATGCCCAAAACAATGTTTTGGAAGTCCCAATGGTATGATCATGTGCCCAGTTTCAACATGTTCAAACCCCATGAGCCCCAAACACCAATACAAACACAACTGAACCCATCTCTTCAATACAGCTCTATCACACCTCTAACATTCAGAGGAGTCCAAATTAACCTGAGCAGCATTCATTAATATATCTGAATGGGGCAGGGTTTGAAGCCAATCTGAAGTCAGTTGTACAATATTTTGCAGTCAATGCCGGTTCCTAGGAAATAATGCAAGTGAATTAAGTGGAAGGACTATTAAACAATTTACACACTTCCCTGTTTCAGATGTCTAATTATAGCTGTGTTTGTCTCTCCCTGCAGAACTGTTGTATACCACATGGTACGCATATTTCAGCATCCAGCATTATTAACTCATGACCGACTGACAGTTGATCATTATCTAACACATGGGGTCTGCAAAAAAAGCCTTATTTGGGCAAAAAGAGGCTCCTGACCTGCTCCTGCCGTATTTCCCCCACCATAAACAACTTTGCTCAGATTATTATTTGCTGTCAATGGAAACTTACAGGTTACACATGTGAAATCTGCAGACAGGAAAATAAAACCTTACCGAGTTTTTAAACACTAGGTTGATCTTAAAACCGTTCCCCAGCTTGGTCTGGTTGAAAGAAAACTCTCAGTTGCCCTCTAGTGTCACCCGGCTGTCATGGTCAACAAACCGAATCCGGTTTCATACGCAGAGATTTACTATAGGGGTAATATTTCCTGTAAAAGGGGGAGGTGGGGGGGTATTGGTTTTTCCTCCTGGAAATTTTAGGGATTAGGTCCCTGGAAGTCTGGATCTTGCATAACATTTGCCGCTGCAATTGGGTTTTATGAGCGAGGATCTCTGAAATAGCTCTGCACACTGCACTCCGTAAAGTTCATTCATAACTAAAAATAGACTAATGTACAAACTGATTTAGCATTATACCGAAGCAAATGAACATAGGGAGTCTTAAGAATTGCCTAATATGGAAGAGAAGCCACGTTTTCAAAAGCAGCAGTTTATTTATTTCTGAAAATGGACAACATATGTAAAAGATTGAATACACTGAACCAGGTGTATATATAGCCCAGGTTCTTGTATGCACCCACTTTCGATCTATATAAAGACTTTATACAGCCTGAAACGATAAATTTAATAATAGATTACTAAATTAAGTCTCCACAATCACTTCATAAAAAAAATCATTTCAATTTAAAATACAGCTGGAGGGTTTTGGACAATTTCCTGCATAATAGAGGCCCATCCCTGAAATGTAAATAACACCGGTATTAAAACAAGTCAATCAGGCACATCAGGAAAAAAAGTAAATACAAAAGGTATGTGAAAACAGAAATATATTTTCCAGACTATCCTAAGGATGCCAAACTGTTTTTTATTTGAATACTGCTTTGGTAAATGACTGCTGCTTCTGCTTCCACCCCCACCCCTCCTTTATGAAAAAAAAAAAAAAAAGCCCTGTTTTTCCTTAGAGAGATTGAAGGCTGATTAAGCTTTAACATTTCAAATGCACCAAACCACCAGGGTTTTGCAATAAGAATTATTCACCTCTTTCCAGTGTACTGTCAGGATTCTTAAAATACTGCTACTATAAAATTAAAGAGCGTGTTCCTCACAAACACATGACGTTGCCTGGTTTTTTTGCAACGCTAATTGTGCAATTTAAAAATTCTCTTCTTTCTCAGTGCCTTTCCACCAAACAAATACCTTTGTTAGTCATAAGACTACAAAAACGAAGTTAGACTTCCCCCTCGCCCCCCTTTAAAAATGTTCAGGGACAACCTGTGACTGATTGCACTGTAAAAATGACAAACACTACTTTATTTGCTATACATCCTAAGTTAATTATAAGGCTTTCTCTTCTTAATTTGACAAGACTGAAATATCACAAGGAGTACATATGGCAATTCAGAAGAAAAAGGCAAAATGTACATTGGGAAAGACAAATGACTTGATTTGCATAAGCAGATATTTGTAAGGCAGTGCCTGAATAGCAATTCTTGGTTGCCATTGTTCTACCCCGAAGTGTTGATTCTTTTGACACTACCAGCAGTATCCAGTGATGCTATGGGAAGCTGTGAACAGGAGACACTGTGTAACAACAGGCAGGTGCAGTCCAGGGACCCTGACCCAGCAGCTTCAGCCTCTCCACTTTACATGGGAAGGTTCTTTCTTAGTTTTGACCCCTCACCTGCAAGCTGGTCACTTGGGCTGATGCTGTGGTCTGTGGGACTGGGCTGTTGG
Source organism: Upupa epops (assembly GCA_013397515.1). Lineage (NCBI taxonomy): Eukaryota > Metazoa > Chordata > Aves > Bucerotiformes > Upupidae > Upupa > Upupa epops. Next base: position 181,653 of record VZRI01006599.1, on the reverse strand, counting down.
AAGACTGTGGGAAGTTCAGAAAGCTCAAACATTTTTTTCTCGGCCTTATAAAGCACACAGCAAGAATATTATTGACCAATATTGGTCAGTTCCCTCCTCCTAACAGCATCTGGAAGGGCTTTCACATTGCACATGAATCCTCTCGTCATTTCAAATAAGGGGAATGCTCCACTCTCAGGTTCACCCATTCTGCCTGCTGCCAGTGTTTTCCTAGAAGTCTTCCCAACAGCCATGAGCCGGCATTGCTTCATTGAGGGAACCTGACAAAGTGACATGAGTGGCCAAACCTTCTGTGTCTCTTTAAACAGAAAAAAGCGGCTCCAAGACAAATCAGCACCTGTCCTAGATTTCCAAGTAGACTATTAAGTAGACTTGGACTTCAACTGAAGTGGAAGATGAAGATTCATTGTCCCAAGAGACAAATATTGACTGAGGAAAAGCAAAGGTCAAACTAGTCAATATTTACTCAAGAAACTCTGAATCTTGCTGCAGTGTAATGTATACTCTGAATGTCTTCATCAGCTGTCTCTGAAGATGTTTTCATTATGACTAAGGATTTCAAAAGCATCATTTACTCCCCACTAAAATTCATACTTTTTAAAAAAAGCAACTCTTACACACACCTACTGCAAATAGGAAGCTTTCCATGCCTCAGCAAAAGGCGATGTGTAGGTTTGCAAATGCCATCTGCACAGTCTGCATGCCAAAACTCAGTAGCCCTGACCTCTGAAGACATGAACAATAAAAAACCCAACCTAGTGACTCATCACATGACAGCATTTCAGACTAGCATGGACACAAGTTTCTTCTTTGGTAAGGATTGATGTACTGCCTTCTCCCCCACCTCAAATATCTGTACACTAGGGCTGAAATGTTATCTCAGGCTTCTCTTTCATAGAAGCAATTATTCTGAGATGATGCCCATCAGGACTTTTTGGGGGGAGTTGTAGTCCTGTAGTTGATCAGGGCAAATATATTAAGTTCTACTATTTTTCCAAGGTTTTAAGCCTAGTACATAAAGGCTGTTTTTTTCTGAGGATGTGTGAAGACACTCAAATCCTTTGGAGTTTCAGTGAGGTTATTCCCCAAATTCCTCCCCTCAGACACTTTGATGGGGAAGGTACCAACTCGACTCCTGGTTTCATTCAAATGATCTATTGTGGCGAGTGAACTCATGTTTCTAACCTTTGTCTTCACTAACCAGCCAAACACAGCACAGATTTGTTGCAATCACCATGGAGATGAGTTGGTTTCAAATTAGGTACAAACTGTTTGTTTCCTCTGCTATTTTTATTGTGTTTTGAGCCTATTATGCTCCTCCCACCCTACCCTTTATCTTCACTGGCAAACTTCATTGGGAAGTCAAATCCTAACCACAGCTGCTCTTGAACTCAGTGGGGGATGGTGGTGGTCCTCCCCTTCTCAGACCTCCCCTGCACGAGGTCAGACTCTGCAGATGAGCTGACACAGAACATGCAGATGAATTCACTGTTAGCTGGAAGGAAAATGTGTTGGGGAAGCCAGACTTATAGGCTATTTTGATTCCACACACAAAGCAAGTAAGTCCATCCCCACTAAGCCAAGGACATGGGTCACCCTTCTATCAGGTTACACTGGAAAGGCTGTCCGGCACCCCCAAAAGCATGGAAGGGTTGTTATCAGGCTCCCAAAAGACATAAAGTCTCTGACAGAAGTTCCTTTGGAGGCACGAAAAAAGGCACAAGGACTGACAGTGCTGACTGTGGGTTTCCCACAGCCCAAGTCAATGGGCTGCCTGTGCCAAAAATGCAGCAGGCTGGGATCTGACAGTCCCAAAGATGTACATGCCAAACACCATCCTTTCCCACAGTGCTGTGACAGGTACATTGCTGCCGTAAAATAGTGTCGAGTCTCTGCTACTATATCCCTCTCCTCCTGGAACCATATGCAATCCATAATGTGTAACTTCAGTTTAAATTCAAAGGCTAATTAAAAAAAAATAAAACCAAACAAAAAAAAAATCAATGACATGCTTTTATGAAACAGGAGATTGATCTGTAGCTTAAAACTTCCAGTAATGCAGTATTTTAGAACTTCAATAAATAATGCTTTTATCTTGATTGCAAAATAATACCCTGCCATGAAAACATGGAGCTAAGGTAGGAAAGCGCTCAAACGAGAATTTAAATGTCATGCTTTGCGCCGAACGGAGCATTGCAATTATTGGTGGGGAATAATGCATTTTTTTCCCGTACTTGTTAACACAAAATTAACAATTGCATACATCACTTAATTCTATAAGTGCACATCTCTCCAAGTACCCATTAGCTAACCATGCTGAGCTCGGTTTTAATATACACACAGGCTTTGCAGCACAGAGGGGATGTGACTACGTGAGCGCTGGCACAGTAAACCCTGGAAAGGCAAGTGCTATTAAATTGAGATGCAATCATGTTGAAAGGGAAACATTAACAAACAGCAGACAATTGAGAAGAAAATACAGGGCGCTTGTGTTCTAATACATGTGCTTCAGAACCTTATATAACCATTCACTGTCTAGCTCATCTGGCCAGGGGCCCAGTATGCTCGATGCCATGCTATACTAATTTTATAATAATAAACTGTTACACAAGCTCTATTGCAGTCATGCATATGAAGAGGTTGTGGAAGACATTACATTTGATTATCCTTCTAGCAAAGACACCATCTTGAAATTAAACACAGCCTGGTACAAGTATGTACGAGTTAAAGTGAAAAAGATTTTTTAAAAAATCAAAATCCAACGTAAGTATATCATGGAAAACAACAACAAAAAGAAAATAATCCTATCAAAAAGGCTCTTTTCCTCCTCTGAATATCACCTTCACATTATGCGTGACAGATGAGTATCACTAATCCCATAATACAGTGCAAGAATCTGCATGTTCCTGGACCAGGTTCGTTTGAAGACAATCACTGATTTTGGAAACACTCGCTGCCTTTTCTTTCTTTTTTTTTTTTTTTGACTACACCTTCTCTTCGTAGAAAACAAGGCATAAATGGTTTACAAAGCCCAAAGGAATGTGTGAAATAGCTGGAGTTTAAAAAGCCTTCATGTTATTTGTTGCTTTAGCATGAACCAACTTGAACTGCTGAGGTGCTTCAGTGAAGATTTATCTGTATCACAAAGCGTTTGTGGAGTGACAGTTGGAAAACATGGGAATGAGAGACACTCAGCACAAAAGCATCATATACGGCATGAGCCGGATGCAATCCAGAAAAGTAATTTCATATTCCACATTTGTCTATGGAATTGTCTGAGAATTTTTTGCTGAACGTTATTTCCAGGTTTATCGCAAACTTGGCTATATTTAGTCACGAACCAGTGCCAGAAAGCACTACCAGACTATAGGATCATGGCATATTTTAAGTTTTATATGTCATCAACTATCAAGGCCAGAAATAAATGCCTTTTATAAGCAGAAAAAACCTCAGACTTCCAAGACACAAAAGGAACTTTTTTTGAGCCCTAAGCCATGAGAGAACCTCAAAAATGACACTGTTCTGACCACCATTGTGCAGCTGCTATGTCCTAACCACCCCCTACAAAGTATTTTGTTTTCAACATTTTAACATCTAATGTAAGAAGTCCTAATAAACCTAGTGCGCTGGTATTCTATGCGGGGCCCCTGAGGCAGTTCCACATACAAATACCACCATCACATTCCAAAAGCAAAGAGTCGGCAAGTAAGTGGCACTGAAGTTGACAGGTGTAGGAGCAAACCCCAGAACCCTTCAATGCCAGATTCTGATCTCAATCACATCACTGCCAATCCAAAGTAATTGACTCCTGTGGATTTACATGAGTAAAAGAAGATCATAATCATGCTCTTAACCTTTACCTTTGAAGCAGAGATGATCATAAATCCCATTTCTTTATCTAACAGGAAAATGTCAGAATTTCATAATTTTCTTCAAATCAGGGCAAAAGAGTTTTGAGCAGCACTAATGGGTCACTACCAGAATCTCTAGTTTTAATGTGTCTAATGAAAAGAAGACAACTGAAAATACCTCTACAGATCAGAACTCTTTCATCTCAAATGGTTTCAACATTAAAGTGTGTCCCATCAAACTGCAGGCCCCAGAGTGCCATGCTTCCATGCTCTACTGTCTTGATGGTATAAACACTGGAGAGACCAAGGAGTGACACCAAACCTCATCCACAGAAAGCTATGGTCACAGGCCGTAATCATAGTAGCACTGCTCCAACAGAGCTGTCCCCAAGAGTATGTCAGCCTAGCACGATAAAGTTCAATCCTTCCAACTCTAGACCAAGCACTTCATTTTGAACTTTGTGATGAATAAAAAATAAAATGAAAAAAAACCCAACAAAATTCAAGCAGACAAGTAGTGACTGTGGGCTGTTACTGTGGAAAAAATTTCCATTTCATTCACGTGGTATCTTCCAGTGCTAAAAAAGGCATCAAGGACTTGACTCAGAAGAGTGAGAAAAACTCCTGTGAGGTAAAAGTTGTGCCAGAATTAAAAAGCAAACTGAGAAGGAGTGGAAACGAGGTGGCAGTGCAAGAGGAAGGCTGGAGCCAAATGCCATGCAAGGTTTTGCCCGAAAACCTCCACCAAAGGCAGCAGGAACTTGTCCTATTCTCTAGCTGCCGGATGAAATATAACACAAAGCAGCCAAACTCCTCAGACATTAAGGAGTGTTTGTTGACTTTATGTAATTTATTTGAACCATTGTTACATTGTTTTGGCCCAGGCTTTTCAAGCTGAGACAGTCCAACCAACAGCAACCTCCTGCAACTGCTTCTGGCTCCGTTACTCTGCGTCTCACTAACGTGTAAATTGGAGCTTATACTTGCAGCTTCAAGACTGTTCAATTTCTCTGGATACCTACCAGACTCAACCCAAGTGGGGAGCTGATGCCTTCTCCAGCTCACCTCAAATGGGAGCTGATGTTTCTGTTCATTCATCTCAGCTTATTTTGCTCTCCCGAATATTTCTGATGGTTGCTAGGCAACTATTGTTGAATACATGCATGAGGCATTAATTGTCTGAGCACTTTAAAAGAGGAAAATTCTTTAAACCTGAGGACACTGCCATACCAAAACCAGGCAATTTCCTTTGGGAAGGGCAACACTGGTGGCTGGGAATGTTGATGGCTGCAGTATGTCAGAGTCACCAAGACTACCCACAAAAGATGCGTCGCAGGAGACCTGATTTTGTAGTAAAGTTTTATTTTAAATGAAGAGCTTAAAATTCAGTTTTATCTCCTGACTTCTGCTATTGGGATATCATGGTCCATATTTTCATGAAATTAACAGCACTGGGTCCAGCTGCTGTTACAGGCAGTTAGGCCTTACCTATTGTATCAGTTCACTACCGTCTGAATCCACAATGGCACTGACAAGTACTCCTTTTCCCACACTTCAAAGACATCTGTAGTCTCAGTGCTGATCCTAAGTGCTCTTTGCTTCTTACCCGTAAATGTGGATTTCATTTTATAGGGTCTTTTTTTTTCCAAAATACATTCCAATGTCATGATCAAGCTCGAAAGACAGTAAACACAGACTTCCATAAACTGACTTAAACTTCTAAACTAAACAACTGCAAGGATTTGCAGCTAGGCAATTTTGGGGGGTGGGGGTTTATTTTATAACAAACCCATCCTCTACCATAACTACACATTCACAATATACACGCATTCATCTTAATTACAGGTTGCCTTTCAAAGCAAAAAAAAAAAAACAACCCTACAGAACCATAATTTTTTTGGCAAATCAGTCAAATGATTATGGTTCACTGCAAAATCAGGATGCTGTAAAAGACTGAGGACAACTCTACAGCTAATTTTATCGTGGTATTTCTGAGCTAAGAGGTGCTAAAGACCCTAGGAAGGTTCTTCTACTGTTTTTCAAGCCTGTGCTCTACCTCTGTGAAAGTATGTGAGGGGACGTGGGCTCATCTCAGCAAAATTTAGCTCCAGTTTATAAGACCTTGAAATGAAGATGAAGTGACTTATTTAGTCATCAAAGTGAGTAGTAGAATCATCAACACATACTTAAAGTAAACATGCCACCCCACAGCAAAGGGCTATTTCCACTGGAAGTTTAACTTTGACTACAGCTGCAAATCCAGAGTGAAACACAGGAAAATGTTTCAGAGCTGGATGGCTGCAGAGTACCTCTCTGTTGAACCAGCAGCAGAAACCATGACTGTCACCCATGTTAGCTGGATCATCACCATTAGCCTTTTCACATATTCTCTTACCCTTTCTGTGGGCTGAAACTGCTGATTTCAAATAAATTCCTCCTCTTCTATTGCTCGCTTGTTGCAACAACTGCTTTTTAATCAACATGCTTTTTAAAGACATTATGCATAAAGGTAAGGTGACATGAGACATCTGTGAATGACCCACCAAGGAAGACTCTTGAAGTTAGTATTGTAAGTCTGTAGATAATTTTGCAGTGTTGCTGCACATCTGAATGCCATGCATTTTCCATTCTTCAGCTGAGGAGAAATGCCTTTGTAGAACTTACTGAAGTAACCTAAAATGCACCAAATCCCCAAAAGAGAATTGGCAAGGGACTGATAGTCCCCAGAGTCCAGAGCAGAAGAGTTGTATGGAGACTGGTAAGAGCATGTGGGGTATCAACAACCACCAAGGTAGACCAGTGAAGAAACAGTGTTTAGCTTCTAACACAAGTTTTCTCCATAACCCTGTTCCTCAGATCTCTGGTCCACATAGCAGATGTAAAGTTCTGCCTTGTCTATTTCAGAGTATAAGAAAATTTTGTTTTATTGTTTAATGGACACAAGATACACTGCAATCCATCCTTCACTGGTCCAGACACAAATTATACAAATCAACAGAGTAATTGTTTTTAAGGTCAGAAGAACTAGTAGAATATTACCACCTTGTTGACTTTCTGCAAATACAGTGTCAGAGTGACCAATGGATGGAGACAGCAGTTCTTCCTTGAGTAAGGATCATGTCTTTTGGGAAGCAGTCTTGATTTAAAACCCTCAAGTAATAAAGAATCTATGTTACTCCTACTTAAGTTGTTCCCATGATTAATTACCCCTTGCTGCTAGGTATTTGTGCCTTGGTTTCAGAATTAATTTATCTGCTTCTACTTTTAAGCACAGGGTCCTGCTATGAGTTGTGTTTGACAAATTAGAGAGGCCTCTACTGTCACAGGTCTTCTCCTCATGGACATACTAACAGACTCAGTCTTCTCTTCCATGTACTAAATGGATTGACATTTCTTCAGTCTTTCACTTGAAGGCACATTTTGCGTGCCACAAATTGCTTTTTGGGTTCTTCCTTCACCCAGTCCAGTTCTTCAATACAATGTGTAGAGTATGGGCATCAGAATTGGGCACATTGCTCTGCAGCCCATAGCTTAGAATAGTTATGTCTGAGTACTACTAGCACAGTTAGTCCGTGAAATTCTATCGCCCTTATTGAACAAATCCATCATCATTTGAATGACTTACCCAAACATTAGCTCTTAGGGGTTGAGTTCTCTGGCATTAAATGCAACAGTAGTAATGTTGCTCTACTTCTTCTCACTATTCCCCCTGCATATCCATTTAAGAATAGGGTTTGATCCCTGCTCTAATCAGTTGGTTATCTAGCCTAACTTTCAAGTAACCTACATCATTAAGACTAACACAGCAGCCCTGAGACACAAGGAAATGCTTATCTGATCACTCAAAGACCAAGACACATGTATATATAATATACTGAGGCCCAAACTCCATCTGAAATGTAAACTTCTCACTATTACACTGACCTTTGGCCCATAATGTATGATAAATGAATGAAATAAACCATTACAAAGTCCAAATGATAAAGTGTCCAAAGCCAATGATAAACTTTGAAAAAAAAGCAACACTTTCTTTAAAAAAAAGCCTTCAATATTTATGCATAAAACCAAGGTAATACAAAGAAACTACCAAAATATACTGGTTCTCACTTGGAAGGCTGGTGCTCATACTGTTCCAGTGGACGCAAGCAAAAAAGAATTGCTGAGGTCTCTTTTGCATAGAAGATAAACTAATTCACAAACTATCTGTGATCCATTTGATCAGATTTACAAAGATGCTAACAGGTAGCAAGAACCTGCTAAAACAGCACCACCGTCAATAGGGGGGAAAAAAACCCCTTTCCTCTGCATCACCTTTAATGCCCTCACTTGATTCCATGGAGAGAAATCTAGAGAAAGAATTTTAATGCCCTGTTTTGCCCCTTTTGCAACCCGATTTAAAAACAAACTCACAAAACCCCAGCCACGTGGAATTTAAATTCTGCAGAAGTCTCCCTTACCAGTAATTACTGCCGCAGTGTTTAAGATTTGAAAAGAAAACAATTCCAAAGCTGAACAAAACACTATTTTTCAATTAATTTTCTTCCTCTAATTTCTCTCCACATTGCATCATCTCCCAATTATGGCAATTTTGCTGAGTGTGCCGGTTTCTTAAAGAGACAGCTATAAAATGTATAGACTAATTGTTGAACAGAACTGAAGAGCTATTAAAACTGCAATAGTACAGCACTTCCAATGGCAGTCTATTATTTCTACATGATTGGTTTTGTACAGTCCAACTCAGGCAGCGAAACTCTTAGATAAATTAACTCCTTCGTTTTGACATCAACATCAAAGGGAGAATTAAAGGAGAGAGAACGTTCCGTTTCTGCTGCTGTTTCAGATGTACTGCTTGTGACACCCCTGTGCGTTCCTGGAAAGTCACAAATTATTTAAACTGAGAAAGACATTTGCTGTTTTGATCTGTAATACAGCAAAATTGGCTCCAGAATTATTCCTGTTTTCCCATTTCATGTCTCCCTTTCCACTCCAGTCATCTCCATGGCAGAGCCTGTTTACAGAACTTTATAACTATAATATACAATTGGGTCATTTCTAAACAGCGCTGGAGGAGCAAGGCTGAGATGTACACATTTTAAACATGACTTAGTGAACACCAAACCCTTCCCCAGCTGTTTTAAATTCTGAATTTCCCAATAAATGAATAACATACTAAAAAAGCAAACAAGAGCTGACATTATTTAGTCTAAGTTTCTAAAATGGCATAACATCTGTAGCTAAAAACAGTTTTGAATCACTATATTTAACTGGAGCACTGTTCTATTATTCATAGCTCATTTTCCTTGCAGACTAAGGGACTCACAGTGTGGTGGTGTTTAAACATTTCAAGCATTTCTTTTAATTGTTTAGTCCTTCCAACAGCCAAACTGCAGCAAAAAGAGACTGGGGTTGGGGGTGGGGAGGGAGAAAAAAACCACACATCTTTGCTCCTATCTTTTATATATATTCATGTGACCAACCCATGATCTCAGTTAAGTGCAGCAACTGTTCATTAACACACATCACAGCCCCCCAGTCAGCACTGGGAGCTTTGAATCCATGCCAGGAGCAGGGGCTCAACAAATGGCACTTTGACCTTTTCACTACTAACTTCAATCTTTATTAAAATCTCTGAGACATCAGGTCTGTCCTCCCTCTCTTACCAGCTTTTATCTGCTCCCCAAATATCCCTTATTCATTCATTAGCAGAAAAGTTTGCTACATTCTTACGTAATGATAGATCCCCCTTTCACTTGCAGCCGCCTTTGATTAAAAAACACTAGAGAATGAAGCATCCCCTCCCCCTCTGCCAAACAACCCCAAATCCAGATTGCTCACTCATTTCTAGGGAAATCAAGCATAATGCTTAATATTAAACAAAAAAATAATCTTGCGACACCCAGGCAAGTTTGGCTCCAGTTTACGTTCCTCTTATTAAATTTCCAGCACACAACATGCTCACCCTGGTCTTCGCTTGCCTGTTGCATTGTGCGCATGCATCTTCATGCCTCCAGCCTGAGCATCTAGGAGGGGACAAACACTCAACAGTGTTTCAGTTCCCTACAGTAGACACCCAAAGTAGCCGTCCCATGGAGGAAAATGTAACCAGAGGCAAAGAGAGGCTTTAATCATGTTTATGGTGCTCAAATATATATGCAGGGGAGAGCAAATTATTTTTTTGTTTGTTCTTTGCTTAGCAGTAATTAACTCAATACAAGTTAAGAAAGAAAAACCCAACACAATCAGAAAAAAGTTCACATGAGTCATTTATGTGTTTTCATTCCTTGTAAACTTTCTGGCACACCCTATACGCTTCACTTCTTGCTTTAAATAAGTAAGTTCTGGAAAATATGCACAGTATTTGGAACTGAGGGGAACGATATATTCACCCCAACTTTGCTTTGTGTAGGTCTCCGTGTCTGAAAGGAAACTTCAAGAAAACCTACAAGTTGCCCACAACCTTCAATTTATACCCCCCTTCATGCAGGGATTTATCTTGAAGGTCCAAGCTATTCATTTAAGCATCGTGAAGAAGTATCATCATGAGGTGACTTAGTTGCCTGGGATACTACTATCAGCTTGACCAGTGGGGAACCTGGGAAGCTGGAGCTCAGAATGGGAGGAAAAGTAAACACAGTAATGAGTAACAGTTACAGCTCCTTAAATCGCGTACATTAACCCTGCTATTGAGAAACTATTTGCTTTTCAGAGGCACACTGAAATTATGAGAAATATTTTGGAAATTCCACCTGAAGCCCAACTGGAAAGGCTCAAGCGTGCTCTGGGAAAACAAAGCTTTTTACTATTCCTCCAAATGAACTCAGGTAAGTTTACAAATGGCCTGTACCTAAAAGACCATTAACTGAAATTACATTTGTTTTTATTGAAAGACAGCCTCAAGTGCTGACATGTAATATATGACATGTGATACATAATAATACTCTTAAACCAGTTCTGACATAATATCTCCCAAGGCATAATAACCACAAATGACTGCTTTAGTTAGGAACTAGCCAGAAGCAAAATAGATCCATGTAAAAGTAGCTTTAACCATAAATACCTCAACAATATTTTATGTCACTCTGTAAAAAAAAAAAAGTTTAAGGAGTCCCATAATAATTAACAACAAAAACTTCATGTTCTTTACTATTGTATGGCGGTTGTGAAAGGTTATTTCATAGTCCCACAGCTGCCAATGCTATAAATTATGCAGGCACCAAGAAGCATTAAGGAGAAATAATAGCAATTTAAACTAAGGCTGACGTAATTCATGATAAACAGTCATTGGAAAATATTACAGCGTTGTCTTTTCTCAGTGGGTTTAATCACAACTATGTGACCATATTCTGACATAACCCACTTCTCTTTTCCAGTGTACCAGCATGGGAATGGGGGCCCTTCCCTGGTCATGAATATCTCACCCCTGAGCCCCAGCACTTTGGAGATGCTGCTCCCAAGGCTTGGGATGCTGGTGGACACAAAACTCCACCAACACAAAGCTCAGGAGTCTAAGCAGACCCAGTGGTACTGAAACCAGAGGAACAGTCAATGAGGATGCTCCAATTAAAAAAAACAACAAAATGAAAACCTACATGAAGGACATGGCTCACACAATGAACACAGCTTGGCTCGCTTTTCACTACAATGACAAAAAGTGGGTTTGATAGCTGAATCATAAAAGTAACCGCTGAATGGAAATTTTCTAAGGGAAGATTTAGTCATTAAATATCTACAATCATTTAGCAAACGGACACCAATAAAGCAGATATGTGTGTGATAGATGACAAAGCCCCCTGTGATAAGTTAGTTATCAGGCACAGAAGACCAGCAACCTGCTAACCCTTTGCTTGCTGGAGTTACAAGTGAATTTTCTGCTAAAGAAAGGCTGGTTGATAAAACATGTAAGCTCCACAATAACATCACACATTTACCCTTCAACTAAAAATTGAAAAGGAGAAGTTAAAAGCCCCAGACTGGCAGTGGGCACACCCAGGTTCTTGGTGATGCCATGGGAGGAAGGAAGGGAGGGAGGGACCAGAATCTCACCTAGCATCCCGTGAGAGCCCCGAAGTCTGGGCTGTCCCAGCAGGGACACTGCCCTGGCCACCCCACAGATCACAGCCCTGATGGTTCCTCAAGCAGCTGGGTCATGGATACACAGTCACTGTGGATTTCTTGGGCAGCTACCCCACTGGTCAACACAGGACAGATGGCCACCACCCGCCCAAGCTGAGAAGTGATGCCAAAGGGCCAGAGTAGACAGGCAGAGGCATCTTTTTCAAGCAGCACCAGCTCCTCCACTCAGCATCTGCTACCCAGCTAAACCTAGTGTTCTCCATAAAAAAGTTTTGATTATAAAGTAAAAAATAATCTGTCTTAATACTTATCCCGGTTACAGCTATGGTTGCCAGAGAAAAAGTCACTGCTAACAGCATTTGTTTCCTCCAAAGCTCTTGCAGACAGGAAGGTATTTTATCTTATTTTACCCCACATTACTTCTGTTCACTTAACAGCTTGCTGTTAATATTGGGTGAGAGTCTGCTCTTGGTTAACTGGTGAAAATATTGAGCAACAGCCACTGAAGTGCATCAAGTTATTTTGGATTTACGCCACTGAGTAAGACAGAATGTGACCCCTTATCAGTGCCTCTCTGTTTCAAATATACAAATATTTTATGCATTTCAATGAGTGACAGAATGCAAAACTTGCAAATATTTATTTTTAGATGTATGGGGGAAAGGCAATTAGAGCTAAAAATGTTAAGAATGAAGAAATCACTTAACAGAAGCAATTATGCTGGGCACATAAACAACTCTGCCTTCAGCCATTTTATTCAAATGCTGCAGAGCACAGTCGAAAATATCAATTGTTTAAAAAAACTGTGAGTTTTTCTTCACAACTGAAAAAAATCAATCATTATAAACAACATCTGGCCATCATTAATATCCTACTCTACAGCTGAATAAAATAATAAAGAAGTCAGAGCAGAATCCAGAATACTTTAAGATTCACTTTTTCAAGCTAAAAGTCAGCACTTGCAGAGGTGGGGCAGGGAGGGAAGAGGAAATGTACATTTATCTATATTGTATAGTGCTTTATTATGCATTAATCATTACTTCCCCTCCAGCTATGTCCTGTTTTTGTTTTCAGACAGTTAACATTTGAAATATTTAGCTAAGCCACCCTGCCCGGGACCTTGGAAAAAAAAGATTTGCATACTTTTCAGTCTGTTGGAGATGCCACTATAAAGCTCCACCAGAGGAGGTCCCAGTAACTGATGCTAATAAAACCTCTCTACACTCTTCCTATCGGATTTCTAAATGCTTCACATTCTATTCTTAGCAGAGGAGCACTAATGCCAATCCATCTCTAACATCACATTTAATCATAGACTCATTTAAGTTGGAAAAGATCTTGAAGATCATCGAGTCCAATCATTAACACAACTGTTCCAAGGCCACCACTAAACCCTGTTCCTAAGCTACAGATCTACATGACTCCTAATGAGGTCCAGGGATGGCAGTTTAACCCCTTCCCTGGGCAGTCTGTTCCAAGGCCTGATGACACCTTCCATGAAGAAGCTTTTCCTCATGGCCAAACTAAACTTCCCCTGGTGTGACTTGAGGCCATTTCCTCCTGTCCTATCACTTGTTACTTGTGAGAAAAGACCAACCCCCACCCCTCTACAACCTCTTTTCAGGTAGCTTCGACATCGATAAGATCTCCCCTCAACCTCCTTTTCTTCAGGCTAAACAGTCCCAGCATTTGTGTCAAAACAATGAAGCCAAAAGCATCTAGCTGGAAACCTCAGGGTTTTCTGAATTTCACTGAGAGAAATTACTCTGCAGGTAGCCAAAACAGTCAACAGGAACAACAGTGATATTTTCTGAAAAAAAAACCCCAACCAACCAACCAAACCCCAAACCATTAGCAACCCACCCTGCAGGCCTAAGAACAGGTTTTGTACTAGAACTGGTTAGAAAAGAAAAACCAACTTTGACTCACACAAAAGAAAGTCAGCAACAGGAAAACTATTTAAATTAGACTGGAAACTCCTTTTTCTTTTTTTTTTCTTTCTAGTTTTATTCCCTGTGAAGGTTTTGTTTTATTATGTTTTTCCCACTAAACAACTGATTTTATCTGTGAGCCACAAACTTCTGTAAACCGAGACATGTAATGCAAGCAGGAGCACCACTCTATTGCCTATGATATGGTAAAAAGAAGTTTCATTTTTCAAAGAAAAATTATATTAATACCACAGCAGGATGCAGCTCTCTCACTTTTCATTATGAGATATTTTATACAAAAATAATTTGCCTTTTCATGCAAAAATAAAACTTCTAACCTTCTTCTGGGAGGTGAACAAGTGTTTACAGTACCCCAGGGACCAAATGGCTTGTTTAATGGCACATTGAACCCAGTACACTATAAAAATAATCCAGGATGATATAAAATTTAGCACATAGAATTTAAAAATCAAGAATAAATAAGGTACTTGGTTTTCTCTTGCATTGCTGATAATAAAAAAAAGCAACCCCACGCTCACAAAATGAAAAAGAGCCTTCTGGTTCATCTTCAGCAAGGCACCATGTATGGTATTTACACAGCAAAGCACTATGAAAGATTCCTCTGTGTGAGATTTTTTCACATGGCAAAGCTGGTAGAACTGCAGAAACCCACCATCACTCAATCACTCAGTCCTCCTGCTTCTAAAGCTGTGTGTTCCCATTGCAAGTCCCAAAGCCTGGAGAGGCCACACCTCAAGTACTCGGTTCAGTTTTGGGCATCTCCACACAAGACAGACATTGAGGTACTGGAGTGGGTCCAAAGAAGGGCAACAAGACTGGTGAAAGTTCTGGAAAACACACCTTGTGAGAAGAAGTGGCTGAGGGAGCTGGGCTGGTTAGTCTGAAGAAAAGGAGGCTGAGGGGAGATCTTATTGATGTCATAACTACCTGAAAAGAGGTTGTAGAGAGGTGAGGGTTGGTCTCTTCTCACAAGTTAACAAGAGGAAATGGCCTCAAGTCACACGAGGGGAAGTTTAGGTTGGCCATGAGGAAAAGCTGCTTCATGGAAGGTGTCATCAGGCCTTGGAACAGGTTGCCCAGGGAGGGCAATGATTCTGTGATATATGACCACACAGCAAAATGACAGTAAATTATATGCATTTACAGAAGTTATTTAATAATGGTAATTCTCAAGGCTGATAAATGAAAAAAGATTTTGAAAAACCAATGATGTTGAGTTGAAGGGAAATAGGTTTTTGGGGTTTTCCACAAGTCAATTAATACTAGCAGTTAGATAAAGGTACATGTAGGTGAACTCTGGTATGTACGGAGAACCACAACCAGACCTGGAAGTGAACTGGTTCTGTTTGCTCATCCTGTTGAGTCCAAGTGGATCCTCCATGTGGGCTTGTGGCAGAGACACTGCTACTGCCCAGGTCCAGCCCCAGGTCTCTCTGTAGCAACTTACACAGAGCCACCTGCAAGCTCTCATGGGCTGGTGGCACTGTCATGCAGGGCTCAAGCCTTTGTGCTTCAGTTTAACTGTGGACAACTCCAGTCCAGTCTCTTCTGAAGTTTCAAAATCTTAGGTTTCTTGTTCCTAGCCAGCAACACCAGCATTTCATTAGCTAATGAACCTGGACTGTTCAGTGCCGGTGAGAACCTCTAATTGCTCTTACTTCAGGAGAGGAAGAGGTATGAAGTCTGACTGTGGTCATATCCATGGACTTTGGCTAGCAAGACATCCAAATGCTTAAGTCTTCTGCTTTCTGAAGAGATGCCAGCTTTAGAGCCAGCCTATTAGCATTCTGGAGGGGAACCCCCCAAGGCAGCTAGATTAACTAATCAGTAGTTGTATCAACATGAATGGAAGCAGGCACTTTCCCCTCACAGCAGTCTTTCATCTGTAAATGGAGAGTGAGTCCTTCCCTGGCAGGCTGCAAAGAAATAGCTGCAAACGTTTTGAGCTTTACAGCTGCTAAACTGATTCCTCCATAGCCTGCTTCTCCAGTGACCTCCTTGAGACATGGCATGGCATGAGAAAACAACTGAGAGGCGAATCACAAAAGGACTCAAATACTGGAAAAGGCTGCCCAGGGAAGTGGTGGAGTCACCATCCCTGGAGGTGTTCAAAGAGCATGTAGATGTAGCCAGTGGTTCAGTGGACATAGTGGTGTTGGGCTGATGGCTGAACTTAACAGTCTTAGAGGTCTTGTCCAACTTCAGTGATTCTATGATTCTGCAAGAAAATAAGTCCTGAACATTCCAGCAAACCCCTCTAGGTACATGCTAAGATAGAGCACCACAAGGCAGGATATAGGTTGCTACTGTGTGGGCAGCCAGCAGTGGCTATGGTAGCCCATCCTGAAGCTGGAGGAGAAGCATGCCACAGCCTAGACCTCACCAGCAGCTCTATGGAAATACAGAGGCCATCCACACGGGACTACCTGGAGCATCAAAGCATCTCTGAGCCCTCTCTACAGGAGCTCACAGGCAACTTCTTTGTACCTCTTCTACTTGAAAAAATCCCACACTGAAAAACCCCAAGTATTGTCAACAAAACTTTTCTTCCTCATTTCCTGCTTTATTTATTTTTGTTAAACCTTAGAGAACGGGGGAGAAAAGAGAAGGGAGGAGTATGAAAAGGACTTAGTGCTGAACAAAATGGTTCTTTATGAGTGTATAATAAAATTAGAGAGAATACTTCCTGGAAAAACATTTCTATAAAAACTGCCTAACTAGGACATGATCTGACACACTGTGGTGAACAGGGTTCTCTATAATGGTGTTTCTGGGTGTCTCACTTGTGACATACTGTGTCGCACATTACTCCAAAGTGCAGAGAACGTGTAACACCTTCCCCACCAGCACCGTTTCTCAAGAGTCCATATCAGAAGCCAACACTTCACACTGAGATGTCACTAGACAGTATTTCCCAAATATACTTGAGAGTCGGGAAAACTTCCGGGTGATGGGGAAATAACATGTGTTCCCACCTTGATCCTTCCATTTGCAAAGTAAGAAACAGCCAAGACCTTCAAATGAGATGTGTCTGCATCTCTTTGAGAGACATTTAAAGAATTTTAGTTCCATTTGTATAATCTGGTCTCCCCTCAGATTTGACTGATAAATACCAGTGCCTTGGAGAAATCCATTTATCTGCTGTACCACCCTGCTTGTTTAGCTTGAACAGTCATTGCTTCCCACATGTGACATCAATCTACATAGTATCAACATAAACTGTTTGTATAACAAAGTGTACATTTTATTGTCCTGACAGCGAAGGACAAAACAGCTCTTTGCCTGTTGCCTTCAGCAAAGGTAGGATAATTGACAGCATACTGGAAGCAGAACTGTACATTGGCCAGTTTTTGATTGTCAGCAAGGCAGGGCTTGCAAATTTTACCATATCATTCTTTTCATCAGCAATACCTTTTTAAAAGAGTGGTTTTCTTAATGTTAAAAAAAAAATCAGCTTCTGAAACCAAACTAAATTTTAAATACACATTCTTCATACCTATGGCTAAAACTACTGTGGCTCTGGTTTGATAATGAGATAATTGCCTCACAAAGGTCAAGAGAATGGCACAGTTAGCTTTCAGAGACTGAACACAGCATTTGCTGTGGTTCACTAAGCCTAGTTTTTGCATCACTCCACTTCTCTTTGGTTCATCTATTACTAATATTCCACAATACACTTACATTATGGATCCAACTATTTCAACAAACCTGTAATCAAGGAATGACCCTGAATACAGTTCTCCACAGAAAGCAGATGGTGCGCTCATCAAACGCCTTCAAGCCTAAAATAACCTTTCCCATATAAAAAGGATAGTCAATTAAAACTGAACTTTACATTCAGAGCTGGAGATCAGAGTAAATAAAAATCAACATGATACTACTGAGTTATTGGACTGAACTTCCAGAGCATTTCATTCATTTTTTTCCACCACCCCTAAGAACAGCCAACACTTTTATTCACCATTCAAAGCCTGTAATGTTTTGTGTGAGTGTGAGTAGACTTGACAGTTTGGGCTCAATCTTGCAAAAGCTTGACATCACAAAATTCCAAGTATTCACAACAGTAATGTGTTCCAGTGAAGAAGGACCTATCCCGCTTGGCAGGAGATGACTGGTCCTGATCTACCCCAAAAATGTCCCAATGCCACCAGCTGTGTTGGAATTTCTGTGTCAACTTTAGATTATCTAGACTGGGTACTGAGCTCAATGCCAGCAAGCTAGAGTTAGAAAAAAGGGCGACATGATTATCCAACCACAGGGACAACTGAACCTCTGACTCCCATTACTGTATGTTAAATCCATAATCAGAAACGCTTTTACGAGACCACAAGAGCTTCCTCACACAGTGAAGTTGTATCCACCGCTATGCAAACAGACGTTGCTAGCAGTAGTCACAGCGTTCATCCATCTGCTGATACAGGTAATAAAATTCAACCCCACTAAAGAAATTACATTGGACCCACTGCTAGAGCTACCCTGGGTGTGTACATGACACTCCTGCTGCTACACACTGAGTAGCACATCCGCTACCTTTGGGTTCTTGTGATGCTCACAAAAATGTGTGAAATCACCTGGCAGTTCTCAGGAGTCGAATCATGCAGCCCCCTCTGCCAGCTGTAAGAACTTGCAGAGTATCCTCCATATCCCTTGAATTAAGAGGTCATCTCCCACAAGTGCCTCTGCACTTGTAAAATAAAGCTTCTCACAGAGGCAAAGCACCTGCAGAAGCAGCCCATGAACACACTGGCTATGACACACACCCTACCTGAGGAACACTATTTTTAATTGTGATAAACTCAAGCTGTGATACCAAGATCACCAGTGCCTAGAAGGCTTTGGTCTTACAAAAGAAAATAGTGTATTTTTCACTTAACATTTCAAACATTAAGAGCAATGGTTCACTTCAAAGGAAATGCATCTTCCCCTTGGAAATCACAGGATGCTTAAAAAGGAACTAAAAATGTCTTGTCAGAAAAAAAAAAGCTGAAATATGACTTACCAAACTCATCACATATACTTTCGTTTTCTATTAGAGTAGGATGATCAAATGTATCCCGGCAGTAGAATATTTGGGGATTCTTGCTTGTCACTGCGATGCCTCCAAGGGCTAAAACAAACTGGTCTGTCAGGATTGAAGAAGGCTTGTCCTGAATGCGCTTTAACATGGAACGGTATCGACAGTACTGTGGGTAGCTGAGAATTAACAGGTTTGAATCCTCATCATCCTCACCTGGAAGAAAACACAACAAAACCTCTCTCAGTATGCCAGAAAATAACAACAAGAATTGTAACTCAAGCATTTCAGAAAACCCATGGCCCCTTGGCAGAGTCTTTTCTTGAGACCACTCCTTTACAGTACAGTGGGTTTCAAAAGAAAGGTTAAAAATAGACTTTTAATAAGTGTATTGAAACAGCTTCATTTCTGGCTTTCTATTTAGTTCTCCCATGATTCCTCACGAGGACTTTACCTGGCCAAGGAAGAAAACGCCATTGTGCAGACACTGGCCAATGACCTGAATCAAAGCACTCTCCACATTTTGCCAACTTGGCTGCCTTGATAGGAATATTAACAGTCACTTACTTAGTTCCCTACACAGCTTTACTGAACTCGTGCTTACACCAGCTAGCATCTTTTTCAAAGAGTAATAATAATATACAAGCCCTAGAGCATAGAGCTGTTAGCTTGTCTTTGAAGTATCTGATGCTGGCAAGTACCTAAGGGCTCCTGGGCCTGGGTGGTGGGCTGACAGGGAATCATAGAATACATTTGGTTGAAACAAACCTCCAAAGGTCATTGAGTCTGACCCCCCTACAACAAGCAGGGACTCTAACTAGAACAGACTGCTCAATGTCCCACCAAGCCTGACCTTGGATGCCTCCAGGGAAGGGGACTTTACCACCTCTCTAGGCTGCCTGTTCTGGCGATCCACCACCCTCTGATTAAATAACTTTTTCCACATATCCAGACTCAATCTACCCTTTTCTAGCTTAAAACCACAACCCCTCATCCTATGGTTCTATGCTCTTGTGAAAAGCTCTTCACTAGCCTTCTGACAGGCCTCTTCCAGCGATCAGATCATTGCTATAATGTCCTCCAGAGTCTTCCACTCTTCAGGCTGATCAATCCCAACTCTGACCTAGTCCTTGATGCTGAGCTACTCCAACAGGTGGACACAACTTTCCTCATGTTAATTGCAAATGCAGAAGGACTCAATAAAACACCCACTGAGCACAATGAGCAAATGAATTTTCCAACAGCTTGTTACTGTTGAAACATGGACTCTAAATATACAGTGATCCATAACTCAGACCTTGCCATTCCCCTGGGTTTTAGACAGCATTAAGCAAAAAGGCATCATATTTTTGAAATACCCCTATCAAGTTTCCTCATATGATAACCAGCAGGAAACCTAACAGCAAAAATCTCAACCAGAGATGCAACAAGAGAAATTACTCATTTTCAGGTATGCAACCAGCACTCCATAGAGCTGCTTTCTGTGCTCATTTATCTCCTCAGGTGGGGTAAGCAAATGCTGCTCTCCATGCATACCAATGAAGACAAAGCAGGAGCTTTTGCTTTATGTTCTCTGCTCTATTCTGATTACTGAATAACTCAGCTATTTCTCCTGTCAGAAACCAAAGGTCTACTGTTTAATCCCATTACCAATACTGAAATCATCTTTCTTCTCCCTCAAAGTAAAAATCACTCCAGATATTGAAAGAAACTTCAGACTGCTTCTACTCAAGTAAGTACTACACTATAGACACAACTCATCACAATTGTGTAAGACAATGGAAATGTTGCCACATAAAAGGCTCAAATTTTAAGTTGTCTCTGGAAGTAGATGTATTACCTAGAATGTCATCCCTGAAGACAAATGTAATGCTGCTAAAAACCCCAACATGGCAGATGGACTTCGGAAATGCTGTTTTCACAAGCACACCTCCTGAAACCCATCACTTCTAAAAAACTTTTCCCACTACCCAGATGTAGGTGGGGAGACCAACCAATTTGTGTAAGAAAAAAACAAACCCCAAAAGCCAGAGCAATACATTTTGATAAACAGCACTGACATTACTTTTCTAGGAAACACAAATATATTGGCTCTAAAGCCTCTTTTGGTCAATAAGGACACGGTCATGCTTTCCTCTGTTTTCAACAAGTATCCCCTAAGCCTGCCCAAAAGCATGACTGAGCCAATTGCTCCTGGGAGTTAGGCTCATTCTCTTCTTTATTAGGAAAATCTCAAAATCAGATCAGCAAAACTGTTGTAGGAATTAACAAGCACATGATCCATCCTTTAACTCCTTTGAGAGTTTCATATACGCCCTGCTTGGCAGTTACTGCTGCTTTCTACCTTTATGCAGATAGCAGTGAGCAGAACCTGGTGATCTGACAGCACTTATGCCAAGATGTGGTCAGCTTTTTAAACAGGACATAAATGTATGTCCTGTGTGCCTTTGTAGTAAACCATTAGTTTCTAGACAAATGTGCTCTCAGTCCCTGCACACAACCACGCAAACTTTCTACTCCTGACAACAGATGACTTAACCCCAGCATAAATTAAAGCCGAGTCATTTTTTCAGATGGTCAGTTTTAGACATGTGTGTGCAACTCCAGTGAGTACTTCATGATGCATTTGTTTCCTTTCCTCATTCACTCCAGGTTCAATAGAAAAATCTAAGAATGAACAAAGGCTGAATAAACTGAAGATTTGTTTAGTGAAAGACAAACAGAGTGTTCCTGGAACAAAGAGGGGTTTTTTGGTTGGATTTTTTTTCTCCTCAATCACGCCCACACGAGGAAAGAGAAATCAAAGTAGACCAATCCCTAATAAAAGGAGGACTAATTTTTTTTTTTTCTAGCAAACTCTAACACGTGCCATTTAATGGTGGGCTTATTGCTGAATGTTTGTCAGGAATATTATCAGGAGTTTACTCTAGGGTCGAGCACAGACCAAAATGAAGATCACATTCCACAAAAATCAAGAAAAACAAGATGATTTCTAAAAACATCTAGCCGAGACCTTAGATGAATGGAGATGCTGTATTTGTTAATCTCATTTTAGCTTCAAGAGAGCCAACATGGCTAAAGATTATATCTATAGTACGCCGCTCACAAGGCTCAACTGAAATTACTCTAATCCTGTGCTTATATCATAATTGTGTATTTTAATAACCCCCTCTCATGTCAGTTTTCCACTTAATTTATGTATTTTGAGGCTGAAAACAGACAGTGTAATTAGAAGGCGAGGTTCCACCCCTGCCTTCCAAGTGCTGCCTATATCTGCATCAATGTAATCCAACAGCTCCCTTTGTGAGGGGTACAGAGAGCTGGGATTTGGCACAGCCTGGCATTTATGTTGGATTACATGTTCTTCAAGTTGTCTTTGTAAGTAAGAGATGCATGAAATGCCAAACACAAAGAATCTGTGCAAGAACTGACTTTTCAAATCAGCACAACCATTTTTAATATGGGACACAAGACAATTAAGAGCCCCAAAAGAAGAAAAAAAAAGAAGAAAAAGAAGCCTGCTAAAAGCATGAATTCCTAACAAATCCATCTCCAGCCAGAACTATTTACAGGGAGAGCACTGAAATGCAAAACTAACTCCATTTCTTTCTGCTCATTTCGGAAACATTAGCCTATAATGTTATTGCTAACTGCCATAAACTACTCTCGGCATCAGTAAGCTTTTTTTTTTCCTTTATGTAAAAAGACCTTCACACTAGGATTTTATAGAGCTTGATGGAAAAACTATGCATGTTCCTTCCTGTACCTAATTACCTCAACCACAAAAGCTGCCAAGTATTTTGCCCTTTAGTTCTTTTAATCGTATTAGTGCAAATGCATTTGGATGCCAACAGAAACAAACATTTAAAGATTTTTATTTTTTTCTTTTTGCTTAAAAGATTCCAAATATGTACGAGGCTGGCGCTAGGAAAGCACACTGCACTCTTTCCCAGAAAACACGCAGTTATTTCTGTGGAAGAAATACAAAATTTGTTCCTCTTGTAAGACTAAATGTCTAGTTTCGACCCAATTTAAGTAGAATAATGTCAATATGAACTGCTCTCACAATGATTTATGCTACCTTCTGTTACTTTATTACATTAGACATTCCTTTCTCTCAGCTTTATACTTTTTGCCACGCTCCTAGCAACCACATAAAGGCTGAGCACCAACTTTACGCTCCTGGCACTCTTCCAGGCTCAACTGTTATTGATAATTATATTGAAGTTTCAATTTAATTGCTACTCTGTTGTGACACAGAATATTTCTTGCAATTAGGCGTTTCCCATTTTCTGTCCATTCATCTTCTGTATTACTGAAAAACTTTTTGTTTTTTTCCCTTGTCCTCTCCAGAAAACATAATCAGAACAATTATACTAGATAAGGACATGTACATCTGTTACTTCCATTACCAGTAACAAGCAGCAAAAAAAAGGTAAAGAAAAAAATAAAATAAAATAAAATAAAATAAAATAAAATAAAATAAAATAAAATAAAATAAAATAATAAAATAAAATAAAATGGTGAATATAATTTCTCAGAAGGTAATTTTCTCTTCAGTTTAAGTGCTCTTATTCATCTTGCAGTTACTCAATGATTTCCTGTTCTAATTATAAGACATTATACAGAAAGTCAGTTTCTAAAAAGGAAACACACTAAGGCAGGAGGCTGAACATCATTGCTCGCTCGGTATGGTTTGTAATCCCAAACTTGTACATCTCTCTTATCAATGTTGTGTGTTATATTTGACCACAAATCTACTACCACCTCTTCGGAGGCGCTTAACATCGATGAATGCATCAAAGTAGAAAAACACACTTGCAGGCAGAAGAAAAAAGGAAGAAAAAAAGAAAATAATCATTTTTTTTACTGTAAACTGGAGGCAAGACAAGCCTGGGACTGAAAAATATTTAAATGAAAAAAAATAAGGAAGATGAAAGCTTCATTAAAAAGCGTGAGGAGAGACACTCAGCTCTAAATCTAAATGAATAATCCACAAATTATTTAATAAAAACATACTGTGACGTAAATTACACTGCACTGTTGTGGTTATTTTCAGAAATGGCTCGTACTGTAAGTCAGCTGGTAAAAAACCCCACCCTTAATGATTTTGTAATTCTCTGTACGGCAATCAACTGGAGCAGTCGTGAAATTGCCAAGAAGAAAAACAGACCAAGCTGCAGAGAGTTTGTAATAAAAAGATAATGGACTTTTAACATAACAGAAGTAGAAGATTGGTTTTAGTAACTAAAAAAACCTACTTAAAAGGTCCCAGGCTTGCCATTTGTTATGATAAATGTTAACACAGATCTTGAGAAGATAAGCAATATAAGTATCAGGCAAACCAGACAAAATGGGACAGTGCTTTGGTGTGTGGGTAGCAAACTGAGCAAGGGAGATGTCTGGAATCCAGAGCAAAAGGGAGGGAGTTGCAGGACTCTGTCCACTGGGCTGCTCTGCTGCATGGTGCCCTCGCCACTCTGCCTCCTTTCATTGCCCTCGGTTACTAAGGGGATCTCCCAGAGGATGCTCATACCATTATTAGTGTACTGGTGCTTGTACCATGGCTCTGACCCTGTCATCCATGTGCAGCAGTCGCAGAGGGACCAGCAGAGGATGCATCTGATGTCTGGAGGCACTGGGAACGGCGACAGCTGGCCATGCTAAACACACATGGCTGCGACTCTCAAGATGGGATGCACGTCTCTTGGCTACTGTAGGGCAATGTTCGGATGTCACTGCCCTCCCAAGACCCTCAGCAACCCACCAGAGTTCATAGGATGGGCCTTGTTTCTCCTAATAGCACAGTTTTAGTCTAAACGTTTTAGTTTAGTTGGCCCTTTAGTCAGGGAGATCTTCCAATCTGCTGTTTTGCCATACATGGATCAACTTGCTCTCTGGAGCTACTACTCCCTCATCAATGACAATTAGCTTAGTCTGCTGGCTTAACTTACAAATCAAATTAAGTGACTGAAATTAATTTCACCACTGAAGTGACAAAGCAGTCTGCTTTATGCCATAGCAATGGTTCAAAAGCACACTAAGAACTCCCCTTTCAGCTGATTTGCCTGCCATCAAGATAAAAATGATTTATCTCATCTGTGGCAATGGACTTCGGTTCTTCCAGCTCTTAAGATAGGACCCAGTTCTTCTTTTTTGGCAAGGATGTTCAGGTACAGGCATGAGAACTCCAGTGTAGACCAGACAAAGGCATATGGAGCTGACCCTTCCAAGTGAACAACTGTGGGTCAGACAGGCTCTGCACATCTCCCAAGCAACCCAAGGGAGACAGCACAGCTGTCCTGCACACAGAAATGAGTTTCCTACACCATTAGAAACCTGAACATCTCAGAAAGTCCAAAAGCAAGAGAAACAGCAGAACAATGGAAGAGTAACCAGAAAGATGAAGAAGAAACTGAGTCTTTAAGACTTAGAAACCTCTAAGAGGAATATGCAATGACACTTTTTCATGTTCCCATATCCCATCCAGTCATAACCTGCCAAACCCCCAAAGCACCGCCGAGGTAACAGCGGCTAGCCAAGAATCAATGACACACATCATCTACATATCTGGGTACTCCTATGAGAGAAAACATGGCTCTTCCAATGGAATAACCATAATAGGAGAACTTACTTTGACTCCTTACTCATGCTAAAATCCTCTGTGTAGACACTAAACTAAGAACCCTGGTAGGAATCCACATCCCTTTCCGTCAGGCTGTTGTGATCCAGAACAATAGCTGAAGAGACCAAGTCACTGCATCATCATACGAAACCAATCCTGAATGCTCTAGCACACCAACCAATCTACTCCTTCTCCAGCGATTAGAGAAGACTTATTCAACCCAGCTTTTCCCTTGCATCCTAACTTTTCATTCCCACGGTGTTTGTTTGCTCCACAACCACCACTCGATGTGCCTTGGCTGGCTAACTGACCACCAAACCTAAAAGTATGAACCTAAGAATCATATTTTTCTTGCAGATAAATGCAAATACAGTGATGATCTAGCCCTGTGAGATCGGACAGGAAATCTGTGGGTTTGGGTTAAAATAAATGTGAGGAAATTATTGACATAACAAGGACAGTGCTTTGTGGCAGAACCCATCCTACTCACCCTTGCTTGGAGAACCCCCCTCTATTTGAATGCTAATGCAATCAAGAACAAAGGCAACGTGTTGCAGGATATGGAACACGGTGATTACATTTACGTTTACCAGATAATGATGATGTTAACAAGTTCCCTGTAATTCTTCCATGGACACTTGCCTGCCTGATTTTGCTTTCACATTGATCAAAATGCAAAAGCCATGTTCTGCCAATAGGCAGAATAAAACATGCAGCCTTTCTGCACCTATCAGATATTTCTTCCCTTGTAACGAGGTGACGGAGCTAATTCTCAGAATTTGGTGCCACTTCCCCAGCCCTCAGTTTTCTGTCACTGTGCCAGCAGAGCATCAGCCCTTCAAAGAATTCCTAAGATTAGTTTAACATTTGAAAGAACGAGAATACTTACAAATCTACTGAAGATTGAAACTACTGTCCAACCCAGCAGCAATACAGTCATTAAAAAGAAAAAGAAAAAAGCACCATCTAATACAGACTTAAAGCACTTGAAGAGTATTTTACAGTCAGTGATCTGGATCCAAGTTGTTCGAGTTCTACTTAATGACGATGAATCTGGGTATGTTGACCGATGACTGACAGTATGTCCATATAATCAAATCTTCCATAATACCCATCTCCTTAAATCATTTTGAATTCGAATCATAAATCAAATTTTTTGAAGACCAACCGAAGAAATGTAATATTGAGAAAGTTTCCAAGCAGGCATTCAACATCCTTTTTCAGACCCTAATCCAATATTCAGCTCCTCATAACTGCTGCTCCTACTCCGCACTCCCAGGATCCTCCTGTGCCTTAGGAAGTGGGTTTATGAGGTGTTTCTAGACTCAAAAGAAGAGTGACTGACAATTGTCATTTCCAGCTTTTATATAACCCTCCTATCCATGGACCTCAAACTGCTCTATGGAGAAGAGTAAAAAATATTATTCCCATTACACACAGAGAGAAACTGAGACAGAGAGGGCTTAAAGGATTTATTCTACAGCATTGAACAACTCAGGGAGTAAAGGAGAGAGCAAACAGACCAGGCAGAAATCCTTTTGGGAGGGATTTTAGGGTGAAAGAGAGTTCTCAAGACTTACTCAATAGGGAGGTTGCCATCTGTGGTCATCTCTGGTCAGCCCACCTGCCTCCACCATGGACACAGAGTCAATGGTGGGGATGCAGCCAAGTTCAGAGTTGGGCTCTAAAGTCACCCTCTTACCTCCCAAAATTTCCTTCTCTCCTTACTTCTCAGGTCACAGATGTAGGCCAGTCCATGACCAACCAGCCCTGGACAGCTCAGGAAACTGATCCAATATAAAGGGGTTTTAAACTGCTCTATTAGCTTTGTAAAGCAGATGGAGATGGGGGGAAGGGGAAGATTGATTGTGGAAGGCAGCACATGCTGCCTGTCCTCTTGAATGTTCTGGGTCATGTGGACCATTCAGGTTGGATGCGCCTCAGCTTTAGAACAAGTATTTATCCTGGTTGTCGTGGTTACTGATAAGCAGCTTCAATTCTGCTGATAACAAAAAGAAGGAAGAATTAAAAAGAGGAGGGGGCCTTAAAACATAATTTGGTAACATGATGAAGCCAAGAAGAAGAATTAAATCACATTAAACAAGCCAATTGTACTGGAAAGCTCTGCCTCTGTATTTGCTTTTAAATCATCTAAGGCTCTAACATGGCAGCTGCTTCGGTTTTAACAAACAAAACAGTGAAAATCCCTTTTAATAACGAAAGGAAATAATGATATACTTTGCTTTAGCTGAATTCAAACATAATTTAATTTTTCCCGAGGTGAGATTTGTGCAGGGAACAATCAGATAATAAGTGTTATCATTCTCATAGACAAAACTGAACCAGCACTTTGCAATTCAAAGTGCTATTTAATGCACCATTTTCAGCAGGCTCTGAACACCATCCAACTCTCCACCAAACTACTTCAGTACTGACACAGAAAGCTTTATCCTGGAAATACCTGAGCATGGGTGTCCCGCTACAAACACAAGTACTTCCACCGCTGCTGTGGCTGAAGCTGTATTGTGCNATCTTATTATTATCATCATCATTAGTCTTCTTATATCATCACTAGTCTTATTTATATGACTATTCATATAACACTGTTCTTTTTATATCACTGTTCTATTGCTTTTCTTATTGCTATTCTTTTATTATGTGTTTTGGTCTCCCTTTCTCTTGAAATGCAGCACTGCACAGAGGAAACACTAGATAATGAAAACTCTGCTTTCACAGATAAACACACAATTAAACCCACAGATAGGAGAGGTGCCCAGATTTTAACATTGATGACAATGGCTGGAATGAGCTCAAGGATGTAACAGGTTCCCCAGTCCAGTGTTCATGACCGATTCTTTTTATCCTGAAGAGATCTCTGGTCTGATGACTTTCAAAGTTGTGGTTCGTTATTTGTCCCCGTCCATACTTGCTTGGGAAAATGTTAATGCATGAAAAACTGAAAGAATTAAATAACTTGGAAGCAACTGAGAGTTAAACTGAGCTACTAGGCTCAGCAACAGGGACTGTTACTCCATGTCTTCTACACGGTAGAACCAACAGCCTTCATTTTCCATTGCCCCCAAAAAGCATGAGTCAAACGCCTCAACTTGGTGTTTCAAACAGGGCCCTTTCGCCATCATTCTGAAAATTCAGAGGAACTGTGCCCTCCTCGAAATAGCAACAGCAGAAGCTGCTGTGATACAGAGGGTAAAGGGAGGAAATGGTCCAGTGATTTAAACAGTTGCACTCTGCTTTAGACATTTATGCCCTCTTTGAAACCTTTAATGAAGTAACAACCCTATTAATTCTTGCAGGGTATTTAGCACACATTAAAACTGCATTATCTACTATTTACAATTTACAACACACAAGAAGTATCTGGCTCCATGTAAAAAAAGAAGACAATAAAAAAACCAGTTCACTGTAACCCTCAGCTCTCCAACCATACTGCTGATTTCTTTGACACATGGAGAAGTGAGAATAATTACATTTAACTGAGTGCACCTTGTTACGCTGATTTAAGTAAGATCTCCAAAGCTGCACAAATATACTTCTCCATTTCATTTGCTTTTAGCAGTTTGCTCTGAAGGCAGTGAGGAAAGCCTCCAGAAATCAGCATCAATATGGACAAAAATTGTACCCTTCTTGCACCGACAACTGACAAAGGGATAATAGGTCTGGAAACACCACAGTCAGACGTTGCTTTTCTATCTAATGTTTCCTTCTGCGCCAAACATAATATAACAGACAAGTGTTAGAAAGACAGGCAGGGGGGAGGCTGAATGAAGAGCTTTAGAAGAGGTCCTTAATAGAGAAGCCGTATGCTCCGTCTTCAACAACATTCAATGACAATTTATGTGCAGCCATTTTCTCATGTAACCTTTTGCATGGGAGCAGGTAAGATAAAACACGAGACAATTTGTCAACTGCCAGATATGAACAAAAGAAACCATTTTTAATAAGCTTCAGCAGCCCCTTCTATTTGTTTCACAACATGTTAATAACTTTTTTTATATTATTATTTTTTGGAAGCCAATCAAAGACAAGACAAGAAAAAGAAGTCAAGCTGGGAAACAAAAAGCAGTCAGTGAATTTTACAGATAAACTTGTGTTATAATCTGCAGCATAACAACACTCAAACCCAGGAGTGGCACAGAATTAGGACTGGCATGATGCCATCTCTTAGAAAAATTAAATCAACTAAAATTACAAAAACACTAGTATCAAATATTTTCCCCCAACAATTTGCTGTCCTTTACCTCACAGAATCATTCAATGTAATAGACTGGAAAGGACCTTAAAAGGTTATCTAATCCAAACTCATGGCAGTAAGAAGGAGCATCTCCAAGTAGATCAAGTTGCCCAGAGCCTCGTCCAAAACTCACCTTGAATTTAATCCCAGTGTAGCACATACATGTGCCTACTACAACCCTAATCCAGTTCCGCTCCTTCCCACTGACAAGGTCAAACTTAACATGAGGACTATGATGAGGAAAGGCCAACTGGGAGCTCCAAACTCCAGGCCACGGACCCAACACCCCTGCAAGACGTGGAGAGTCTTAACTCCAAATTAAATGTCTCATATTGCACCAAATAACCCCAAACTGTTCCTCTGACAAACAAACCCAATGTATCATAGGTGTTCTATGTGTACAAGTAAGACTGATTGCTCATTCAACCCAACTGTGTATCTCAACAAAGTAGCTTCAAGCTAAAGATGAGTAATAGGTAGAAGGTGTAAAGGAAGACAGAGCTGATGTATTCTCCCATCTAGGATAAGAGGACCAAAAACTAAGCAATATGAACAAAGCAACTGCACCAATGTTCAGCAATGCCAAGGCCTTCCTGTGTGACCGAGGTTGTATCATTAGGTCTTTCTGTGGCTTGGTCTCATTTCTGTGGAAAAGGAATTAGTTGCAGGTGTAGGCCAGTTGATTCTGATCTTCTTTCCCTCCTGCAGGCACAAGAGGGGATGCAGTGAGCCTTCTCAAAGAGGTATGCGCAGGATAAAGGTTCAGTTATTGGACCAAATGCTCATACATTGCTCCCTCAGTCAGTCAGTACCCTTTCTTCCTGTGCTGAAGAAAAGTCAAAGTGTCTGAATGAGGAGACATCAAAATCCCAGCAACATATACTGAAAAAACCTGTGTTAAGCAATTTCATTAACATTATTAAAATGCAGAAAATTCCCTTGGAAAATTTCAAACAGTCTGTCACCTCACTGCACATTACTCATGGCCTGAGACACACATGAGGAGCAAACAAAGAGAAACAAATCTTCTCCCCAATCAATTTGGATCCAGTCCTGCTCTCACTGGTAGAATGACCAGGCTTGTGGGCTTCAGTGAGAACAGGGCTGGGTCCTTTGAACTAAATTATTAAGGCATCTGCAAGAGAGGCACAGAAGTAGTGAGAGAAGATGCACCAGTGAACAAAAAGTCAGATGAAAACCCTCCTCCTTACAATGATGAAGACACCCAGGCTTCTGCAGACACACATCAGGAGTTTTGGATCCTCTCCCCAAAATTAGGTTTTGCCTTTTAAGAACTTTGCAGATGATCTTGTTACTTAGTGAAGGGAAAGAATCTAAGCAGTTGCTCTTCAAGAAAGTGTGGCCTTATGAATAAGAAAGGGCTCCTTGCAATGGGAATCTACCAGCCCAACCCCATGCTCCTCCTGAGAATTAACATAGCATTTCTCTTCCTCTTCTGCAAGAACAGGAAACCATTCCTGAAGAAGAGGAGAAGCTGTGCTACCTGAATTATCTGAAAAGGCCTCAGGTGGAGGCAGGGTGAGAAAATATTTCAGAACAAGTTATGCCTATGAGCTGAGGAGAGTATCAAGCATCCTCCCACTCTTTTCTCTAGGATAAATCTCTTTCTACGTTTTCAGCGAGATAATAAAAAGTCTCTACTGAAGGGCCCAGCAAAGCAGTGCCAATCTTCCAGCAACACCAGGCAGCTTATGCTCAGCTCCCAAAGGGCTCCAGTTCCACAGCCTGTGGAGAAGATGGCTCCCAAAGAAAACAATTCCAAGGTCCTATCTCCTAGTCTGGAGTGTGCTCTAATAATAGATAACACTGTCTGTTTCAAGGCACTTAATGGGCACTAATTACTCATCAGGGCATTCCTATGAGGCAGGCAGATAGATAAGTATTATTTCCCCTGTTTTACGTATGAAGTAACCTCATCAGAGATGTTCTGACTTGCTTAAGGCCACCAAATGAGTCACTGAGCTGAGTTCTCAGCAGGTCCAGGCTCCCAGACCTGGACTCAGACCTCTCAGCGCTACCTCTTTCACAAGTGCAAAATCTTTATTTCAGATGTGGAGGGAGAGAGAGAAAAAGATCAAGGACCAGTGATAACACTGGGAAAAATACTCTCTGGGAAAGGAGTTTCTAGAAGAATGACAAAACAGAGCCGTGTATGTACTGGGTGCTAGGCACCAAATCTAGGGCAAGAAGAGAGATGAGAAACACACTACAAAACTTAAAGAGTTTTTGTTGTACATATTTTTCAAGCAACCACAGCTTTCTGTTCTGACTCACAACTACCACTAGGGTCAGCACAATTGTTTTAGACTCCAAATTCATAGCACAACAGTTAGGGGTTAAGAACATTTCAAGGGCAGCAGGCAGTGGTCCTGGACACACAGGACACGTACACTTAGTACACACATAGATGTTACGTTTCTGCACCCATAAAGTTACACCAAGGTGTTGCTCCATGCTAGAGACCTCTGTGGCATTACACACCATGCTGCCCTGGTAGGCAGGATCATACAAACCTGGATTTGTCCACAATGGTTTTCAGTCTCCATTTGCCAGAATGCACAAGACACCAGCTACTACTAAATGGCACACGCTTCCCTGAACCAAGAGTATACTGCATGTCCCATGACTTACTGCTGTTGACCAGATTTAGGGCAGATTATGCTCTAAACTTTTAAGACTCCAAATGTAATACTTGTGTCTTTCACAATGCTAGACAAGTGAAATCTCTCAGTGACACCTTCCATCCCAGTCCTCCATCCCAGTGACCCCTTGGGCTCCCCATGACACTGCTGTGTGCCCACATCTTCATCCTTTTTGTCCACGGCAGGTGCTGTCCCACGTTTCCTATTCTGGACACTTCTGTCAGTGCATTTCTGGCGTTTTACTACATAATTAAACAAACCAGGGCCCTGGAAAAAGCGAACATAGCACAACAGTTCCTCAGAACGTTGACTAATTGTGCTAAACATAATCTTAATTTTTTGTTCCTTTGGGACTTGAGGACCAACCTCCAGCAACCAGGCTGTGCAAAACATTAACTTTTCAAAGGGGAAACCCATCATTTATGCAGTGCATGATCACTCTCAAATGGTGATGTTTGAAGCACAAGTTTGATGAACTATATGCAGCATAATACAGCTGCTTTGCATTTTGATTCCTTTATTTATAGACCATGGCAAATTAATAACTCAAAAATGTTGTTTCAGGCAAAGCAATGGACACACAATAAAACTATTCATTTCCTCAAAGGTCACTCTAGGAGAGGCATACATTGTTTAGAAGCCTACCAACAATGCTATTGTTCCAAAGGAAAGTGAAAATACATAATGAGCAGTTAGTACTGGTATCTGTGGTGGAGACCCCAGGCTAATTTAAAGCTCAAATCTTAAGGCAATCAATCACACGCTAAAATTACTTCATTTTCCAAACTGTTTACACTTTTTAAGTTACAAATCCACTTTCTGCTATTTCAACTCACGATTTACAGCTCCAGATTTCGCCTGCCTTGGCTGGCCGCCAAGCTCTAGTCATGAGGGAGCTAATGATCTGAACAGATCAGTGGTTTATAATGGAGAAAAGCGCATGTAAATCGCCAGCATGTCTGCAAGTAATCAAGGCATGCTGACTAGAAATGAGGCGGCCTCACATTTATTTTAGGAGAAATATCTGAAAGCCCCACTTTTTTTTTTTTAAGCCAGGCCGACAAGAAATAAAAATCAAACGGAATAATACTCATAATTTCACCAAAAAGAAGTCTTTTTCAAATGGCTTTCTGAGGTTATTCCAAATGATTCTAAACAAAACCACTGGGCAAACAATATGCCAAAGAACAGTACAACAGCTAATTTCCTTTAGCAGTTCTATCTCAACCAGATCACATCCTTATCATGGCACACTGGAACATTAAACCCTGTGGTTCGTGGAATCAAAACACCAGAGTGCTTCATATTACATTATAGAAAAATGAGCCGTTCCCTACAAACAAGGTCAGATTTCTGGAATGCCAAAGGTCTGCATTTAAACAGAGCTGGGAGGAGGGGAGGCTTTGCCCACTCTGCTCCCTGAAAAGCACTGGGAAAATAGACCAGCGATTTAAAATCTGTTTTAATAGCCAAAATGGTGGAAGGAGAGCAAGAAGTCTTCTGGGAGATGATACTTAAACTAAGTATGATCTTTATTGTTTCATTACAGCAGCACAGGCAAATAATGGCTTTGTGTTACTGTACAAATAATGCTGGATCCTCATTTTCTAGCAGAAATAATTGCTCTACTCTATCATCTTCTGTTTACTATCAACCTACACTCCCCTCCCCGTGTAGGCAACGGGTGGTGGTGAGTTTGGAACTGGACTGAGAAAAGTTTCATGTTTTCTCTGCTTTTTAAAGGCCACACCAAGGAGGCAGATTCTGACCCAAAAGTGGCTTCAAGAATGGAGCCATAAAAATTCTTGTGTTGTATTTCATGAAATTTAATCCATCATGATGGATATTTCTGTTATAACATTATTACATGCCTAAACTCATTTTATAATTGGATAGGGCCAGAAACAATAAGCTAGCATTGTTTTGTTACAGCATACTACAGCTTTAAAATACCTGTAATCATAAATCAACGTAATTATTTGAAGTTCTGTCACAAAGCAGAACAGGAAAAGAAAGATTAAAATAAACTAGCTGGTAAAGAATCTCATTTTACTTTCTAGAGACTGAAAGTTTTAAATCTTTTTTTCAGTCTCACCACAACTAGGAAAGTCCTTCTCCTGTCTGGGTTGCCCCATTGGGGCAGTCAAACATGTTTGAAGCCCTGGATGGAGACAGCCGGGGTCCCTCCTAGCTAATATTTCCTAGAAGTTAATATTAAAACATGGACTCCTCTTAGACCTTCACAGAAAAACCCCACTGCATTGGATAGAGGTCTCCAGGAACCAGCTTCTTGTTTTTCTTACTGCTGTTTTACGTTTTTTTAAGTGTCTTTTCTCCCTTCTTTCTTTAGATCTTTGTAGGTCTCAAACAATGTATTCTACTACTCCTCATACTTATGTGAGGAATGTTAAGTCTTTCCTAAAGCTACTCTTTTGGCCAAGTGTTTTATGGGTATCAGAGCTCAGCAACATACACACTGGTGCGCACACACACACACTTGCAGTCTCACCATGGATGACTACATGTAAATACACAAAGAACAAATTATATGGTAATGGTAATGTGATAAAAAAACTTTCTCAAGTTCTTGACTTTTATTCTTGCTGAGAATAGGTAAGTCCTGAATTTTCTTGGTCAAAGAATAAAAGGAAGAAACACCCTCCCCCTACCTTTCAACAGATCTAAAAGCAGCAAAGAAAGGGTGAACAAACAGATTTGGGGGTGGGGGGAAGAGGCGAGTCAACTCACAAAGCTCCGTAAGATAAAACCAATTGTAAAGAGAGATATAAATAGATGATGTGAACAACTTTCAAGAACAAAGGGCCAGTGTCACAGGGTGACTATTAACCAGCATCAACATTCATTTTCAGTACCACTGAGTCACTCAGAAAAGCTGGCACTCAAATAATGAGTCGGACGGAGCCCCAGATCCAGTTCCTTTACTCCAACTTGGAACTGCTGCACAATTACAACATGGAACGTTGTAATGTTCCATAAGATAAACAAGAACTGAAAAAGGGAAAGAAAACAATTTCCCCCACCCCACAAGTCAGGTTCAGTACTTTTTGCCTATTAAAGTAACCAAATATGTTTCGCTCTGAAATCCAAGCCAAAAGGCAGCATGCCAGGCACAGTTAACAGATAAATCAATGTTCCAGGGCGGACTTTTTTGTTTTGGGGGGTTTCTGCCTGACAACAGTCTTGCGGCGGGCAAACAGAACACCCACCATACATCTTGTCAATCTACTGGCGTGAAACGGGGAAGGAAACACAAACACTTTTGAAGATCTAGACACCGTTTGCAAAATCTCCATGTTCTAACCTCCCTGTCAAAGGTCATGGTTTTCGTTAACGACAGAATCTGCAGCTATTGTAAAGCCCAATACATAGAGCAGGTAATTGCAGCTAATTTCTCCCTAAGGTCACCCTATATGAGGCTGGGAGTTTGTAAACAAGAATGAATCACAGGTTTCATTTTTTGTGTCCCTTTCAAAACTGGAAGACCTAACAGTTTCCTGTTCCAACACAGAAAATAGTATTGCTTCTATAAACCTACCCGGGTCTCCTTGCCAGCAGTTTCCATTTAATTAAACTGACAGCAAAACAGAGCCCTTGCTAATGGGATCCAGACCAGTTTGCCTTCAATGTAAATTCTCAGGCATGAAATTACATCTGAAACAGACACAATAATCCCTCTATATCTTTGTCATAAGTTTAATCTATACTAAAATAACATTTTCTTTGTCTACACCAAAGTCTGGTTTGGAATCCAAGGATCTTTCCTTCTTTTCCTAGTTGAAGTTCAGGGAATGATTCAACTTCCATTCACCTTACTGTCAATTCAGAATTTTCTTCTTGCTTGTAATTTATACATTTCACTGTTGGTTTCTAGGTCA
Organism: Upupa epops; assembly: GCA_013397515.1. NCBI lineage: Eukaryota > Metazoa > Chordata > Aves > Bucerotiformes > Upupidae > Upupa > Upupa epops. The sequence goes on along the minus strand of VZRI01006599.1, from coordinate 145,327 downwards.
TGGGAAGCAAAATGATCTCACATGTGAGAAACCAGATTCAGGACCTATTTCAAGCTTTCACTTTCTGAAAACAAAATAGGCTGGTAGCACTATAAAACTAGTTCATAACTGCTTGAAGCAACCTAATTTCCCTGAACTAACACACTGATCTTTCACACAGATCCCGGGGTCAACTAGCTGGTAAGAAGCAAGCTGACCAGATTTATTGGCACCTTCAATATAAAGAAGGTGGGGCTGTTTGGTTTTTTAATGACCCTTAACATGTCACTCTTGTCTAGTCGTTTCCCATCAGTTCATCAACTAATTCCTGCAAGAACACAATATGCAAAAGAAGAGCTGCTTCTTGCTCAGTGACCACAGTGTTCACAACAAGCAACTCAACAAATTGCAGGGTGCATTTATGACAGATGCAAGCAAGACGGTAATTTCTGAGACATAAAATATTTTGCTCCTGGCCCACAGGCTGACTTATCCTGCAGCAGCACTAGGACAAGCCTGGGGACACTACAGCCCCCTTGCAATTCAAGTCTGCTCTACCAGGGGGCTCTGAAAACCAGAGAGGGTCAGTATCATAGAATGGTTTAGGCTGGAAGGGACCTTAGCGATCACCTACTCCAACCTCCCTACCATGGGCAGTGATACCTCTCAACTAGACTTGGTTTCTCAAGGCCTCATCCAACCTGGAGGTAGCCACAACCTCTTCAAGGAATCTATTCCAATGTCTAGTCTAAACCATTTCCACTTGTCCTATCATTAGATACCCTTGTGAAAAGTCCCTTTCCAGCCTTCCTATAGGTTCCCTTCAGGTATTGGAAGGGAGCTATAAGGTCTCTGCACGTAGTCTTTTCTAGGCTAAACAACTCCAGCTCTCTGAGCCTATCCTCATAGCAAAGATTCTCTAGCTTGAATCATCTTTGTGGCCTCTTCTGGACTTGCTCCAATAGATTTATGTCCTTCTTGTGTTGGGAATACTAGAACTAGATGCAGTATTTGAAGTGGGATCTCACAAGAGCAGAGTAAATGGAGAGAATCATCTCTCTTGAGCAGCTGACCACACTTCTCTGGGAAAGTCACACTGAGTAGGGGCAGGGCTAATAACTGATCTTTTCTTACTCAAGCCAGTCTGTGGCACACTGAAGTCCACACCATCACTGCCAAGTCACACCTTTCACTTGATAGGTCAATGAAGCTTTATCTCCATCAGTTACACAGGGATTGCTAAAACACTCTCCCAAACTGTTAGCTGTGGAGCCAGTTCCAGCAAAGACGCTGGAGAAGCTGCTCTGCCTAGCTGCCCTGTGGACTCCTGATTCTGAAAGACCTCATCATGTGAGCTCTGTTATGGTAGGGTTCCAGGCTCAATGGGAATTACACAACACTTAGGCAGCAACACATAATGACACCCCTGGACACTCATTTGAGACACTGAGACAGCATGGCCTGAGCCTCAGCATGCCTAGTAGTGACTATCACCTCATTATTTTGATCCCAGAAAGGACAAGCAAGTCCACTACATGCAACTATATTTCTTCTGATGCAAATCATGTAGGCAAACTAACTGTTTTAAAGAAGAAAAACTTTAAGCCATTCTGAATATAGATACGGGGTGAAGTTTTAGCACCACCACCTCTTCACAAAAAGCTGTACAGGTAGGTTCAGATACAGGTACATGAATCTCCTGTCTTCTGGCCAATGTGACAGATGAGGTGGCATAAAAGAAGAAGAACTGCTCCAAGTGCTGCTTTGTTGTCCTCACCAGACCTGGCCATCTTCCACTGTCAATGTCAACACCTGCTTCCATCTAGATGACTAATTCTTGTTTATATTCTTGAGCTCCACACCCCATTTTCTGACCACAAAGGCAGCTGAAAGCAACTGTGAGGACAGTGCCCATAAAGTACCTGTTATCCCTGAGGATAACAAGCAAGTGCATTAAGCAACAGAGGAGATTTACAGTTTCCATTGTTGGTATCATGATGCCTACGTGTCTTAGGCAAAGATATCTAAATGGTTCCTGTACCTAATAAATCTGAGGATTCATTCATTCCCATATAGATCTGATCTCTGTATTCAGGCTGTCACATAAAAGACGGCTTCTTGGATCTATGGAAGTGGTGTCACTTTGTCCAGTGAAAGGCAATGTTCAAGACAAAGACAGATGTTGCGTTAGCTACTCCTCCAAGGAGTCATGTCCTATGTTGATTTGGGCAACCTGGCTAGAAAACTGACTAGGAAATGAAGACGGTAGGAAATTCTTATGGATAGTCAGGGCACAGATCTAAGATTCCCACACAAAACTCCAACCCTATGTGCAATCCACAGAGACACATTCTGAATGAAGAGGAAAAATAAAAATGGAAACCAGAGTCCCATTTCTTTTTTTACAAACTCCATACCATTCCATTGTTTCTCCATAACCTTCAGTGACAAAGATGAAATGCCCTGGCAGACACGTGTTTGCTCAGAGCCTTCCTGACACCACCTGTGACACCCAGCACATTGTGGGACTGGGCCCAAGGACTTCTGTTTCCTGCGATCTTGTGTTCCAGCTGGAGAAACTACTGACTGTATAAAGCATAAGTGACAAAACCACCATAAAAACAAAAGAAAACTGAACCACAGAGTATTGTCCAAGTTTCTGTACACTCAAACAACCATTTGCCAAACCTTAGTTCCACTGGCAACTAAAATTACCTGCTGCTCAAGAAATAGTACATGACTGTAAGAAACAAATTTGCCATGTGCCATGAAGTAAGAAATTTGCCCCATGTCCAGCAAAGTATAAATAAGACTTTTAGACAAATGCACTCCAAATGTTTTCAGAGCCTGGACAATAAAATTTCCAAGCACTGTTGTCAGAACCTTCCTCTTCACATAAGAGCTTGAGTTGCATTGTTTTCCTGAAAAGTGAAGTGCTTATTTAAGGAAACCAGCCACATTGCTAAGCACTCTGACATTCCTGGGAAAAAGAAGAAAACACCATTTGTGAAACAATGTGAATGGTTAGCCATTAGCATGGCCAGAAATTATCACAGTTCCTTCTGGCAACTGCTGTTCTGCTTTACTCTTCCTGAAGGTATCTTGTTTCAGAAACAACATGTGTTCTCCTGGTAAAAAGTATGTAAACTTCTCCTTACTGCTATACTGTACAAGGTGATGAGGGAAAAAGGGTCCAATCTAGAAGAGCAGCCCTTCCTCATCTCTGGTTCTTAACAATCAGCTCCCTGTGCTTTCTCACACTAACAAGGCCTTGAATAAACTGGTCTACTGGAATGTGTTCCTTCCACTGGATGTTGAAACTAGATGATCTTTACGATCCCAACCCAAACCATTCTATGATTCTGCGAACTGAGGTGGCGAGGTGCTGCTTTGTGCAAACACTGTACACAACCAGCCAAAGATGAGGGATTTACTTTTCCTACTGACATATTTGTATTTGCTGATATAGCCACACAGTTAAATGTCTTTTGATGAGCGAAACTACCAATAGAGTTTCTGCTGCAGAGAGTGAAAAATGCTCCTATTGCATTTGTGCAAATATCCTTGGCTTATGTTATCAAGCACATGAATTCCTGTCCACACTCTCTCCATCTCTCCTGCACGCCCTGCCATCAAAATAGCTGGGACAAAATTGGCCTCATTTCCTGTATATTTTGTACAGACCTGAATGTTCTTAAGTGTTTTGTCAGAGAATATATATTTAAGGCTGCTGTGCTCACATCTGATCTTCTACTCTATGCTTTTAAGATATTAAATAGGCCTTACCCAATAAATCACACGTTTTGTTCCTTTGGGGAATCACATGGTATCTGAAATCACCAAGGGCTAAATCCTGCACCATTCACATTAATTATATACAAGTCAGAGGACCCAGGCCCAATAAAGTAAAAACTAACAACCTTTCCTGCTGAGGAACAAAAAAAGCCAACCCCAAGTCACACTCCCCACCCTCCACCTCCCAGAAAATGTGAAGAAACAGCCATTATTGCTGTCTCCAGAAATCCTCATCCTTCCTCCCATTCCAGCTTTGTAACACCTCTATCACAGAAAGATCACAGCTAGAAGTCATGGTGGAGTATGGCCTTGGCACTGACCTTCTCATGAGTCCCACACTAGTCCAAAGCCTACAGAAAATGGCACTAACCACCTGGTTAAGAAAAAAAACAAACCTAAGAAGTCTCTCTTTAAGTTTTTCACAAAGGCACACAGGACCCTACTTTCCTGGTGCAAGGTTTGCTCCCCAGCACCGCAGCAGTAAGCCAAAGCCCATGGAACATCACCACAAGAGGAAAAAAAAAAAAATTCCTTTGAGTTGGAAGCTCCTACCTGAGCTGGAAGGCTCTGGTAGAGGAGTAGAGTTTACAAGTCCTTTAATGCCTTAATGTCCTCCACATCAATCAGTCCACCAAAACACTAGGAGCATCCTCCACTCAAAAGTAGGGGATCTTATCTTTGATGTTTCACATCAGCACAAAGATGACACACAACACACATTCAAGAAACATGGTGGGAAAGGCACCAGTATTTTAAGGAACGTTCCTTTTGGATGTCAAGCCTTTTTTAGCCAAACCACTGTGATTTTGTTTCAGTGACTCATGCAAATGGATTCTGGATCAAAGTTTAAAAATGGGATATTTTCTGTCTCTAGGTTCACCTCAAGACATGTGAATGAAAAAAAAATAAGAGTCCACTACATTTGTAGAGCTCAGATAAAGCTTCAAATACATAATTCAGAAAATGCAATTCCTCCTAACATTGGGCTGGGCAAGGACCATAAAACTATAAAAAGATACTTTGGCCCTAAAGATTGCAAGAAGCTAATCATTAGCCACCCGCTTATAATGTTTACCTTTTTATTACATTATTCTGGTATTTTTCCTTCGCAAGGACCGACTCCTTATTTCTACCATCTGGGGAACAAAAAAAAAAAGATCCCCTGCCTCTAGGCAACGTGCTTTTAAAGACAAAGCCATTCGCCGAATTAAAAACAAACACAAAACCCAAGCGTACATAAATTTGTGCCTGACTACTGTTGGGCATCTGGGATGGTACACATTTGCTTTGGAAAATTTTCCTTCCTTTTTGCTTTTTATACAAATGACAGTAAAATATGCACCCGGCAGCAAACAGAGAGAACTAAATTTAAAACGCACTTTCAGACCACTCATTTTTTTTTGCCTTTAATCTTTTTTTTCCTTTTTAACTTCTCTTTTTCCAAGGCGAGAGGGGAGGAAGGAGCTTGTCCTGATGTTTTGAAGTACGTAAGTTCTTTTCTCTTTTAACAGAAATATGTAAACAAGGTGTATGACTGTAGGGTAATGTTCTAGTCACAAAGAATTCAAGAGCCAGAGTGAAGCTATTTAAAGAATGGAGTATTCAATTCCTGAGGCCAGATGCTAGTATAAATATGAAACTATGTTCACACTGCAGATTAAATTATTTTTAGTTTCTGCATTTCAACTGCCAAAATTATTTGGTTGTTTTTTTTTTTAAACCACACCACAGAACTTATGGGACTGCTTTCTTATGTGGCTGAACAGAGGATCAAAAACACAAATGTAAAAGAACTTCTGCAGCTATTGTCTCTGTGCAATAAAACTAGACGTGTGAAGTGACAAACACTGGCACAATGAAGGGGCAGTCCGAGAATCAGAAACCCAAACCTAAAAATGAGGCTGAAACATGCGAGATTCTTGAAATTAGGTTTTTATAGTACCTTACAATTTTTCATCCCACAAATCTTTTAATCTGGAAATACTCAGTGCGAAAGAAAAGTGGAGACATTGGTTTTAAAATAATTAAGGAGAAAAGCATGCGTGAAGATTTCATTACACCCTGTCTACTGGGATTGCAATGGGAGCTCACCCAAACATCGCTAACAATATCAGGTTAAAGTCACATGTAATTAACTAAAACAAATAATCAATAACTACACAGTCTTGCCGTAACAAATACATGCACAAATTGAAAACAGAGAGAATGAAATAAACTGGCAGTGATGGAAGGCTCAATCAGTGACACACAGTAAAGTCTACAAGTCACCTACAAGGCTGCCAACAGCTTCCTTCTGGCTGATGACCACATCACTGTTGTTATTGTTTGGTTCTGTAATTACCATCTCTGTTTCATTAGCTGACAAGATAGAAGAGCCTGGATGCATCTTAAGAAATGCGATTCATCTACTGCTATCAGGGGGTTAGTATCGAGACACAAATAGTAAACCAGGAACCATGTGGAGGTTTAACCAAGCCACAGACGCTTCCCTCTGCAAACCACAAATTCCCTGGAAAACCTGGAAGTTCAGCCAGGAGTGCAAACCTGTGAGACAAATGAGGAGAAAGAGGGCAGCTTAGCTAGTACAGAGACCTCCTGCAACACCGAGGAATATGGAATTACTGAGCAGACTTGCTCTGCACTACGTTGCACGTGCGTATTTTGCCAGTGACTTAGGAGAAGGATGAGACCAGTAACACCATTCAGCTGGCTGGGGAAAGATGCTGAGAGGTGATGGAGTCCTGAAGCGCTGGGGCTCAAACCTGTCTAATATTGAGATGTGTGAACCAGCACAAAGTACATGCAGAGCCTCTGTCACTGTCCAAGCTCAAGAAGGCAGGTTTAATTACAAACAGGTGATGCCAGACATGCTGAAAGCTGAACGTGCTCTGGACTACCACATGGGGTTCAGTCCCAGTTCCTAATTAACTGCTCTTATCAGAGACAGATCTGGTACCACAACAGTGAAACCTCCTCTTGGCAAATGGGCTGACAGTCCCAGCCATCCCTGGGTATTCCCACCATTGTCTGAAAAATCATTAGCCTGCGCTTTAAAGAAACTTGGGACCAGAACATCTGGGCTTTGGTCGTTTTGTTTCTTAATAATAAAATATGAAAAAAAAATATGAAAAATAAATGCAGCTATGGATACAATATCCAGAAACACAGCAGCTACTTTGTAATTCTTTACTTGTTTTCACTTCAGTAGCTTCATTCACAGGAGCAGAACAGCACATGGGGGGCTTGGAGGAGGATGAGAGGGAACCTTTCCCACCGTTTCCTTGAATTCAAAGGACATTGAGATGCTGGAGTGAAGCTAGTGAAGGTCCCAGAAGACAGGTTTTATGAGGAGTAGCTGAGGCAACTGGAGTTCTTTAGTCTGGAGATAAGGAGGTTGTGAGGACTTTATTTCTCCTTACAATTACCTGAAAGGAGGCTGTAGAGAGGTGGGGATCAGTTTCCTCTCCCAAGTCACTAGTGACACAACAAGAAGAAATGGCCTGAAGTTGTGCCAGAGGAAGTTTAGATTGGACATGAGGAAAAATTTCTTCTCTGACAGAGTGATCAAGGATTGGAACAGGCTGCCCAGGGAGGGGGTGGAGTTGCCATCAATGGAGGTGTTCAAAAACCATGTAGATTTGGCACTAGGGAACATGGTTTAGTGGGCTTGGTGGGGTTCAGCTGATGGTTTGACTTGATGATCTTGGGAGGTCTCCTCCAATCTTAATGATCCTATGATTTCCAATTCTTACAGGATCCTGGGGTTGTACAGCATTTGGGGATCTGTTCCATGTGTGGGACATACACAGAACTTCCCTTGGCACTAATGGCAACAAGAAATGTGCTGTGAGACAACTGGCCCCTAAAACTGCAGGAGTGTGAACAAGGTTGTAAATATATCTCAAGGTTCTGGTAACATTAGAAACCAGCCTAGCAAATTTCTCATGGTTTATTATGATATCACCAAATTCCCTCTCTGTATTTATAGCCTTGTAATTCACAATTATTCTGGGTCCATAAATGTTTTTGGCATCTGAATGCAGAACTGATACTATTATTTCACATATTATGCTACTGTCCGTGAATGCTGAATTTATTCCAGCAGAGACTCCTGGAGTTCACTCATCAGATATTTTATGCTACTGTTCTTCTAATGATTCATTTATCCCCAACAATATTTGTATTCTGAAGTGTGGCGTCTCCAGCTGACAGCACAATGCTCTGCTGAATTATCTGCTTCTCTCACAGCGTAAGAAAGTAGAGCGCAGTCAAATTGAAGATGCCCTTTAGTACACTGTCAGAACAATACTGCTTACCAAGCACTGCCAGACACATTTCTCAAACCACACGTAATGCCGTGGCTGCCAATGCACTCATAAAGTCATTAACCAGCGTCTTAAAACAAGGGCTTGATACACACATTTAAATCTTTAGGAAAATCACACGCAGGCGCTTCTGGAAGCTGAATTTGAATTTCAGCTCCTTCACACATTGATTATGTGGTGGTATGCAGATGTCAAAATTCACCTTGATTTTCACGAGCTGCTGAGATACACTCCAGATAAAGTAACAGACTTTATCTGTCCCTAACAAAGCTTGTCCACTTCAGTACTAACTGTCCTTTGCAACATGACAGAGCCATGTTGAAGGTTCACAGGATTCATTTCATAAGCAAATTATCATTATTAGCAGTAAAATGAAGGAGGAACTTGTTTTGCATGCAACAGACTTTACTAAATGAGGTAAAGTTATGCCATGATGCTCTCAATGCAAAACCTACCTGGGAAGTTACAATTTGAGCTGTTATGTTTTTAAAGGAGAGGCTTTCTTCATGGCCCACTCCCACAGTTTATACATGAACCAGGTTTAACCCTTCCCTTTCCAAACACTCTCATCTACCAGTGCTCTCATCAGGCAAGGATCACCAATTCCACAAAGACAAGCATAAATCAAATTAAGTCAAAGGGGTTATGCAGTCAGAATATTAACACCAAGAGTCTTAAGACTTACTTGTGACAAGAGCAAGTATGCTAGAACCACTCTGCTCCTATGTACCCTCACACCCCCCTCTTGGTGATCACAAAAGTGACACACAGTGCTGTGGGAGAGATCTGGGCTGACACATTGGGTAGGCAGGTTTGCTAATGCCCACTCAGTCACTGAAGTCAAGACCCTCCCTACACTCTTGTCCAACACTTTCCTTTTCTTTCTAGACTGTCCTCCTCCTACCTCCCCTCACTGGCCCAAGCAAAGGTCCACCTGGGCAAGCCAAGGGCCCATCACTTCCTGATGCTGAGGTGCTCATGAATGCTGATATGGCTGTTCACCAGCATTACAGCCCCATACAGCTTGGAGGTAGCCTGACTTTTGCTCCTGTGTGCCTTTGTCCTAGCAAAAGATTAGTGAAAAGAAGAAAAAGTAGAGAAGAAACTCTCCTCCTTCAACTTCAGATGCACAAAGGAGGGCAAACAATTATATAACGATGAATATTGTAATTTCAGAGAAATGCACAAGCTTTTCTACAGCATGGCAGTCAGAACTGGACTGAGAGATGACAGGCCAGGCACGTGAAACTGTGCCTGCAAACGTAAGGCAAGTCATCCTCCTGGGCATAGAGCAACAAAGAGCAACTCGAAAGAGCAGCTTGGAAGGGAGGTGGTGAGTAAGCTGAGTCTGACTTGTCTCCTCCCCATCAGATAGGTACCAACACCCATACCTGGACATGGTGTCAGCAGCACTCAGAGAAGAGCTTTGGTATGGCTCTGTAGGTCACAAGCCAGAATGATTCATAAACTCCTACGAAGATAGCTTCACCTTGATTAACGGAGTTTTCAAAGAACACCACAGGACTCCAAGCCTTGAGCCCTGGCAGTGGTCATGCAGGAAAAGGAGGACATTCTTAGGTGTCTACCCAAACATACCACAATGTTATATAGGTGCTCAACTCACAGATCCCAGCACTCTGATAATTTTTGGCTGGCTGCGTGGGAAGGATACAAGGCAGGAAAATGGTGTCAGTGACCTACAACAGACTAGCTCAAACCAGCGACTATGGCAGAGATAGGAGACCTCTGACCACCTCCTACCAGAGTGCTGGGCAAGGGAAGCACAGGGACACAAAACAATGGACGTCCCAAACTGGGTCCCCTGGGGACCCAGAAACAATATGGGCAGGGACGGAAACTAGAGGGAAGGCTGGGGAGGAAAACGGCACCCTCTAAACCCTAAAGTCAAATAAGTAAAAAAAAAAAAGAAACAACAACAAAGGAAAAAGGGAGACACTTAGACCATGTCGAATTTGGGGCACAGCAGCACTGCACCATGAGGATCACGTTTCCAGTTACTGCAGCAAAACTTATGGTCAGTAAGAATTAAATGCAAGATCCAACAGTGACTAGAAGGGAAAAAATCCTGGAGAGCAGACACATGTGGTTTATTACACAGCCTGGCAAGGTCAACCTCAGTGCTAAAAACAGACAAAACTACCAAAAAAATAAAAAAGCCATCAAACATTTTTAAAGGGACACTGTCCTGTAGTGGCTGCTCCAACACCCTCTGAATGGTCCTTAGTTTTTATCTCCTGATGCTGTAATTACGCAGGCTACTCTTGTTCTGAGCAAGAGGCAGCAACAAAACTCTTTTTGATGCTGCAAACTGCTGCAACTTTGGCTTCAGAAGAACGTGGAGCAGTAAAACCTAACTATTCCCCCCCCCCTCTTACTCTGCAGCAGCATTGCATCCCCGAGGATTCTCAAGAGACCAGTACGGCAATTGCAAATGGCTGTGCTCAACGCCAGCAATAAAGTGCCCTGTCATGCCGATACAGAATTTAAATCGCTGACACAGTGACAAGTGACATCAGTGCAGCTCTGAGAATCACGTTAGTTGCTCCTGCAGCAGGCATGGCAGGGGCAGGGGACCAGCACTGCAGTTTAGGGGCTACCTAGAGAGGAGCTATGTGGGTTTTTGTTTGTATTTCTTGGCAGATCTTCCATGTTTCAAAGAACAAGATACCCACCTCCTCTATTCCTGGGGTGACACCACCACCCCGTCTTTTGTAAGAGCTCAAAGGTGGGACTAAGTTTAAGGAGCAATTCAAATTTTATCTCCTTGATAAGGCATGCTTGAAGTTTGAGATGTGTGTGTTTAAAAGTCCTTTCAAGAGCCACAAACAGATGAGGCTCAACACTATCCAGTGACAAATGAAAGGCTTCCACAGCCAGTGCTGCATATGAAAATGCTTTGATCACCTTCATATGCTCCCTCTGTAATGAAGTAGGTTTTTCCCTAGAGAAAGGAAGGAATTAAGGGCACTTAAATTATCTCAGTGTTGTTTGGGCAAACACGTGGCTTCAGGAGGGACCAGGTGGCCACAGACAACCTCCCAAGGACCCCACCAAGCTCCTCCAAGGGAGGCTGAGGAAGAGCAGAGGAGACGAGAGGTGGCTGAACAGAGAGGGGCAAACAAGGAGAGGGAGGCCTAACACTCTCTTGGAGACAGAATCATTTTCATTGTAAATGACATTTAAGATCATTGAGTCCAACCCATAACCCAGCTGTCCCAAGCCCAGTGCTAAATCATGTCCCTAAACTCCAGATCTACACCAGGATCATCGCCAAGAAGAAACATGTTGTTGTCACAGGATGACTGTGGGTACACCACATCTAACATCAGCATTACCTTGCAATGTTTACAAGGCAGCCAGTGAGTGAAGCCAGTAAGTCAAGAATTAGTTATCTCAAACCGACTGGTTGACAAATAATAAAGTAAATATTTATCTTGGCTTCTTCATGCAAGGCCAGACAAAACTGTCTGCCTGCTCAGCACCTTAGGTCATCTCCAATTCCAAACACTAAAGGTAATGAAACCAAATGAAGATGTAGAACCAAGGGAAGCCTTTCTGCTCCATTGCCTCTGAAACACAGTCCAAGCATAGCGGGTCTGCTGGTTGTTACTGTTCTCTGCCACAGCAGCTCCAGGAGCTGCACAAGGCCAGAAGAAAATGCCAGGCCATGGTCCCTTTCCCCAGGGGAACTGCCCACCTTCATTCAGGCTCCACAGACCACAAAGACACAGCAGGTAACTGTCTTACCTATAGCAAAAGAGCTCTTTCAGTTGGGCTGGTGGACATGAATTTGAGAGGTCACTCTGACCCATGAGGCAAAGCCAATGCATGGTGCTCAGGGGCAAAGAGAGGAAAACAGGATAATGGGGCACTTACGGGAGCTTCATCAACACCAAAATGGCATTTGGCAAGGGCAATGGGGACAGGAATGGACGAGGAAAAGGAAAAGAGTGAAGACAATCAGGGAAGAGGAGAAGAGGAGTAGAGGTGTGACTGCAATATCTGCAGCTAGAGGTCCTCCGGTGAGTACCACCACTTGTCCATCCCCATCATGAACATTGCCAGCGCAGGAACAGGAGTGCCCACTGCAAAATGATAAATGAGATGATAAAGACTCCCAAAGGACACATAAACAGAGTGGCAGTGGCAGTCTGGGGACCAAACCCAGACCTCTGGCCTAACTCATGAGACAAAGGGATGTGGGTTTCCCAGTTGGGGCAGTTCAGCAGCTCCCACTTTGTTCCTCAGCTAAACCCCTGCAGCGCCATAGCTCAGCCAACTCCCAACCCAGCAGAACCGAGGAGCACTAAATCCAGTTCATTTTCCCCTCAGCCTCTTCTCTCGATTTCAGCTTTGCCACCTCTATCTTTTATTTCTTTTTCTAAAGACACATTTAGAGATGAAACCATTCATAACTGCCTATCCACAGACAGTTTGTGGCAGCATAATTGACAATGAGTCTGCTGCAAAAATGAAAATGCTGTTTTAATAACCTTGGCCTAAAATACATTCTGTTGTATGCCTCAAAGGGTTTCAATAAAAAGTCAACCTGTAGAGACATATTTTCTTGGCTTAAACAACAATCCAAAGAATATAAATGTAGTCCAACTATAATGACATATTTATAGGCCAATAAAGCTTACACTGCAGCTTTCATACTTGACTTAAAGGAAGTCTGTAAGAAGCAGCGTTATAGAAAATAATTTGAATTTTTTTATTATTTTTTCCCCCCAGAACTATCACCCAAGGAATATAAATATGCAACTTTGCCATACTTAACCGATAGTGTTTACATTGCTCGGTCACTAAAAATTTTGTGAAATGCCATAATTCCTCATTTGGTGGCTTCCCACTGCTTTACCAAATAAGGATATTCATGTCCATTTATTGCAAAAAAAAAAAATTCCCGAAATAATTCTAAAGACAAAAATAAACAACTAAGCAGCCTTAGTAGTGAATGATTTAATCAGACCAATTCTTCTGGAAAAACAGGTTCTCATGTTCATTATGAATAATACATTCCTGAGCAACTCTATTTTTATATGCTGCATTGTTGTTATTCTTTATTTTTCTCAGCGTTTGAAAGAAATATTCAAAAAGCTATAAATAGTCTTAAGGCATAAACTGCTAGCATTCAATATTGACATATTCGTAGAAAAGGACAAAATGCAGAACATAAATATCTCCACCGGCAGAGAGAAATATTTCTTAAAAATAATTTTTCTGCCTGAAATCATGAAACTCGCACACAAAAAAAAAGGTCATTACTAGATCTGTTATTTAATATAGTCCTATGGAAAAGTTCTGCATAATTCACTAGAGATAAAAACAATGGCATTTCACAGAATAAAAACCAGTTTCTGCAGTGGAAAAAAAAAGAGAAATGAACAAAAGAAAGAAAGAAAGAGACAAGAAGGGAAAAAATAGAAGTGAAAAAAGTGAGAGAGACCAAAAGAGGGGCAAAAGTACCAAATCTGAATTAGATTCAGTCATAGGTGGATGGTTGATTCTTGGATAGTGTGTGAAAACCACTTTTGTTTTCTTCTGTAAAGTTTTTTTTTGCTCTTTCATACGGTGGATATAATTTCCCATTACTTTCCACAGCTCAGTTCTAAAACATCTAGTAGGAAATATTTCAGATTCACTTCTATCGTATTGTTCTGTAATGGAAACACTTCATAGGAAAAAAGGGATCCAGATTACCTTGTTTATCCAGGCCTTTTCAACACATGGTTCAGTAACTTCCTCCTCTACAGACAGGATTAACCATGGACATCACTACACACTGAGCACCTGCCTAGGATTAGAATCATGGTGTGGTGGTGGTGGGAGGTGGTAGGAGATCACCCCTTCATGTGGGATCATGACACTTGCTAATACAGCTGTACTGATGCTCCCACCAGAGAGACCTTTGTATGACAGTGCACCAAACTCCTTCACCACGTACAGCCCCATTTTAAGAAACAAACTACCCTATCCCATTGTGCTGGAGACCTACAGCACAAGTCATTGCCAATAAATCTTTGATTGCTGCAGCTGAGTGTTGCTGTGTTGGCAAGACACTGAGTTTTGGAAAAGGTCTGTAGGCACATGCTGTAACAGACAGTAAACCTGCCAGTTTGACAGCAGAGAAGACACAACACCAGCAGCTCAAAGCTCTGTGGCTTGGGCACCTCATGTTATACCATTGTCTTTGCCCACAGAACTGGAGATAACAATTCCCAGAACACAGTGTTGACCCTGGCCAACCTCTAGGGATGAGAGAAGTAAATCTTATTCAGCCTGTGGATGTTAAACCTCCATTCCACAGTTAAGCCAAACACCAGAGTTTATTGGTTGCCTACAGGACACAACCAAACAGAGCTGCTTCACAAGCAATGAAGATCAGCATTCATCTGAGTTTCTCTCACCTTTGGAAAGTAAAATATGCTTAAATGTTTTGGTCATTAAGTAGTAAAAACAAATCATCTTAGTACCAGACTTAAGAAATTTCTTTGCCCTTCATAACCTAGGTCAGTTTTCAGCATCAATACCAGTCGTTAGCCACAGGTCTTCTAGAAGCTTTGGTTTTACTCCCACTAACCAGTCATATCAAAATGTTACTCAAAATACCCTTTCTACTGAACCAGAAAACCTCAACAAAACCCCCAACAATAAAGCCAGAGCCACCAACAGAAAATGAGCAACATCAGAATGTGGGTTATCAAAATTACAACATGTAGCAGCATTCTGTAAGAGTTTTTCAGTATAACCCCTACTTTCAAAGGCTTAACATGCAACTATAAGCTTTTGGGCTTAAAGATAATTTTCTCTGGCTCCTAGGATAGATAATAGCAATTTCAAAACTTACCACAAGGCTTTTTTTGTTTGTTAAAAACAAAACCAAGTAAACATTAACATACAAAAGTTCTGTCTGAAGAAACATTTAGGATTCTTCTGACACAACAAACAAATGCAAATAAATGTAGTGCGTAAAGAAGACTGCCAGGGCAATTGCAGAGAAAATTACTGCATGTAATTATGGACCAGAAAAAGCCACACAGAAAAACAAAGAGAAAGAATTGCATGAGTTATTTTGGGGTTTTTTTTCCTGGAGATATAATGAAGAATCAGACCAACTTCTAATTGTACTTCAATCTTATAACCTACATATCTAATGGTGAGGTTCAAGATTGACAAAATCACTTCACCATTTGATAAGATCAGAAAAATGATATGCAGAAGATCCTACAAGACAGATTTTTGGCTTACCATAGCTTGGCTTTCATGCCAACACAGTCACACCACTATAAAACTGAAATTGGCCCTGTATCTCCTGTTTGCGTAGGTACAAAAGCACTTCCTCACATGCATAAGCCTCAGCCTTTAATTTCTTACCTTTCCAACCACTATGTCCTAAACTTGAGGATCTTCAAACTTAGAATACCTGTTAAAAACTTGGTGCAACAGAGAAATATCCCTGAGATGCACTTCAGATTGCTGTCTGGGACAGCAGTCCAAGGTCCTCACATTACAAACAGACATGCTTACCAACAGGAGACCCACCTCCCTTGGGCCACCACTACAGACTGTAGACAGCCCAAAGCCACAAGTCTGTCTGTGACCAGCCAAAGTAGCAAAATTAGTGTTTCTCTTTGTAAAATCCAACAGGGAAAAAAAGTGCAGATCAGAGGGAATGGAATGAAGTGTTCTTTAAAAGGTTCCCTCCAACCCAAACCATTCTATGGTTCTATCTGGAAAGAAGAGCGCGGCACACACAGAGGTCTGTGCTATACCATAGCAAATTGCTAATAAGAAAACGCTACAGAAGCAGCCTGCGATGAGCTCACCACCACCCATCTCACTCAGGTACTTCACCACCACACCTCTGCCTCGAGTGAAGGACAGACATACCTCTGCAATCACCAACAGCTTGGCAGGATTGGGCTCATCCCTCTTTACTAGATGCCCACCCATAGGCCACTCCCTCCCCATGGAGAAAGCAAGGGATACTCACCAAGGTCAGCCTTTTCCTTCAGGATGTCCTTGAAGTTCAAGCCACTGTTGAGCATGGATTGTCTGTATCTCATCAAGGCCTCCTTCTGCCCATTCTTCCCCACGTCCATTGGCTTGACTGGCTCAGCCCGGAAACCACACTTCCACTTGGAGAAATCGGACTGTGCCCATTTTGCCAAGTCCTCGAGTTTCACAGTGACTTTCTCTGAGACAGCAATAACTTCATCCTGCAAGAAGTGATCAAACAAGAACATGATACGTCAAGTGGGGCTCCACCATGACTGATAAACCTGTAACACCACCCCTCAACCCTGTAGCCTATCAGGCTGCTGGCAGATTAATTTTTTCTGTAATACAGAACAGCAATCACTTAATTTATTCCTCCTGCAGCCTAAGTGAAAATATTAGTTGTTTACTTGAAGCAAATGCACATGATATAAAGACAATTCTAGGACCTGGGCAATGATCCTTAGAGGCATTTGAAATGCAGGTTGCCAAATCACATTCTGCGTAACCAAAAGCCTTGAGGGAAAGTTTGTTTTTTAGGTGCAATTAGCTGCAAATGTAAAAATTCATGGCTGGATGACTAATGGCTACAGCTAGTCCCGAAATAAATGGACTAAGTAAATCTCAGATTCTTGGAACTCTGACTCACCAGAAAATTCTTGTGTTTATGGTACATTTTCCCTTGGCCTATGCACAAATATTGAATTTAACTTTTGTCCTAAAAATTAAATAAAACTGTGATGTAATCCCAAAAGAAATACTACATAAATGTTATGTGCTTCCCACCAAAAGAAACTTGCACATTCTCATGTTTCTCAAAACCTTTTTCAAGATCAGAACTGTAATTCACTCCCCCTCCCCGTTCTTAAAGCCACATTCTAAGAAAAGCACTTAAACTTAGTTTAGCCTACAGAACATAGACTTGAATTAAACAGCTGTAATTGTTGAATTTTTATCCTTCCAGGAAACAATCAACTCATCTCAGTCATGATGAATAAGCAGAATGGTTTATAGCTGACTCCAGCAAGCAGAGGTTCCAGAAAGCTTACAAAAAAATACACAAACAAACATGCACATCTCCAGCAAGAATCACTCCAGATTTTTGTTGGTTAAAATGGCAGAAATGATTTATATTACAAGAAGAGCTGGCTGCACCCCATGCCATGCACACCACACACCTCTACCACTAAATAATAAGGCTACAGGTTCTTGAAATAAATAAACCAGGATCCAGGTTTTCCTCTCAAATAAACACAAGTATTTGCAAAAGGGGAGAGAAAATTCTTTGAGTTACTAAACAAAGAGTGAAAAAGCACAATTGATTCTGTCTTTCTTCTCATTTTTTTTTCCCACTGAACATTCCTCAAGAAATAAAAAACTGCTGAAGAGGAAAGAAGAAAAACCCAAAAAACAAGCTTTGTTGTGATGAGTTACACACCGCACAAAACCAGAGGTTTTCTGGTAGAAAGGTAGATCTGATGGTCCACTCTCCCTTATATAACCCAAAATCCTTTTATAACTAGGTACCTCCATCCTATTTAGCTCAACCAAGTATTTGGGCAGAAGTGCCTCTTCCATGCTCAGCAAGCTCATAAAACCTTTCCCTTTATCATAAGGGCATGCATCACACAACAAACAGGAGGGGTGACGGTTTCAATCTCTGTTTATGACAAATGTCAGTAGTTTGTAAACAAGCGCTGGGTACTGCAAAGTACAACTGCAATGGATGGTTTCACCCAATTTCATTCATCCACTTGAAATAAAGAAGCTGCAGCCATTATGTGTTTTATAGCTATTATATGATGATTATTAAATGTAGAACAAAAAAAACCCCAAGCCAACAACACATACACTGCCTGCAGACAGTCCCGGCAGCTTCTGGATAAACTCCTCTTTTAGGATGTTCAATACCATCCCCAGCTACTATACACACCAGTTCGAATATTCAGTGCTAGAGAAACCTATTTAGCAGCAGTTCTAAAACTAAAACCCCCATAACACCCTGACCTGGAGATCAGATGTGTTTTTTGTTAAAATATTATTTTCCAAATAGCTCTCATGATCAAATGATTATGATTTCAATCGCTAGTTTCTTCATATCCTTTCCAAGAATTGCTATGACTAATGTTGGCTGCCATACAAAGTAAGCGGAGCAGACAATTTATTCACCAAAAGAAAACTACAATTGCTCTTACATCATCAATGAATAAACTTGTTTTTGAGAATACAGCCTTTGCACACGCGTACATTGTGTGTACACAGGAGTAAAAAATACAGGCAAGAACAAAAACGAGAACAATCCCAGCTCTAACAGAAGTGAAGCAATGCCCAGCTGGCAATGGAGGAGCAATCGGATCGTTACCTGGCCTGAAATGCCCACTGTGTCCCAAAACAACCATCAGTATCTCACAAAATGGCACCAGAGCTCTAAATACAGCTGCTATGGGGCAAAGTGGTGCTGGGCAGGAATGTAAAATACAAAATACATTCAGGCTGTCACTGCACCACGACACAGGTTGTGGGACAAAACCTCTCCATGCTGGCAGTGTCAGATGATGACCCCTTGTCTGGGCCACCTCATCACTGGGACCTGAGAGCTCCCTGTCCTAGATACCTCTGAAAACACTATGTCCTAAGGGTGCTGGGCTGGCCCCCAAGTCAGCTGAGACCATTGTAGGGTGCCTGGGAGCACTAGCCATTCTCCACACCAGCACTGGCCTCATGTTCTCCCCCTGTAGCTCTAGAGATCACCACAACTGCATCAGGGAAACACAGAGTTCACTTTTAGCCAGAAAATGGGAAAATTTTTCTGTATCTTTCACTGTATATTATGCGGCAGGACTGGGTAGACCTGCTCTCTCTCATTGCTCATATTTTGAGTTCTTGCTCATTTTTAGATCAACTGCAATACAAGTAGCTATGTCTTTCCCAATGCCCCATACACCACAGCAGTCACAAGTCAGGCCATGGTCATCCTCCAAGCACTGTGCCACCCCAAGCCCTGTAGTGAGGACTACATCTGTAGAGTTGTTTTCATATCGGTAACAAATTTTACAATGTGATCAAGCAAAACATCATGCATAGCTTCAGCCCTTTCTTTCTGAGGAGTCACCAGCACGGTCAGCTTCCAGAGAGGCTGTCTTCCCCTCATTGCAGCAGTCTGCTAGTGCAAGAGGTCATTTGCCCTAATGACACTCAAACAGAGGTCACGCAAATATTTTATCAGCTCTAGGATTTTCCTGTGCTTTGCCAAGCTTTCACACATCTTAAGCCACCTTTCCAAGAGCTCAGACCCAAGCTGTCAATCATGGGGGTTTTGTTAGGTGTTTTTTCTGAGCAGCACGTGACAAAAGTGTACTTTCTCCATTTTTGTTAAGCAAAAACATCCCACAGCCCTGTGTCCCAGCAAAGTGTGCTTTGGAACCCACAGGGCTCTGCCAGCTAAGAGGATCCTCCATGCCCATTCAGTATCAACTACTGCCACAGCCCTTCTAGAGAAACCTTTTCAATGAGATGACAAAGAAATACAGATGTTAAATAAATAAAAACCCAGCACATGGTGACACATGACTAACAAACCTTCAGAAGATTAAAGAAATCTGTGTATAACCTTCATGTCATTCATAATTATATCTCTGTGTAAACATGAAAAGCCACCCACGTTGTGTACAGAAATATGTATCTATACAAAAATCAACTCATCCCCTATTAGCTCTGCTCTCAAAGCAGTACCTTTATGAGGTCTCCACTGCATGGTTAAGTCTCTAATTGCAGGGTTTTTCACTGCTACAGCAAGATGAAGCAGCCAGCTCTGCTCAGGAACGAGATTTATCTTGGATGGGCCTTTTTGGATACTCAACGACCAACTGCAATGCTTTCCCAGCCACAAAGTTGTCCAAACCTCGAAATAAGCTCTGGCTATAAAAAGAAGTGCTTTTTCCTCTGTTTCTATAAAAGGGGATACCTTGTCAGCCTATAATTTTAGCCCATCTTACAAGCCTCCTGAGGACAGTACTCGGATACTCTACCTACCTGGTGGGAAATGGGGAGGTGGTTAGGAAGACAGTCACACAAACCCATCTCATGCTTTCACTGCTTTATTTTTTTTTTTAAGAGCGCATCATACTTACATCCAGGGAGAAGAGGACAGTATCTTCTTGAGAGCCTTTCTGCTTAAATATTATGTCACAGTTGTCTAAGCAACCATTCCAGTCTCCAGAAAGCTCAGAATCGCTCTAATGCCTGACTCAGCAGATGACTGAAATACTTACCTTTGGGGAAAGGGGTCAGGTAGTTGTAATAGTTTAAAGCAGGTAATTTATTTTTAAGAAATATTAACTCTTATGCAGTGGGGAGTCACAGGGCAATCGTACATCTTGACTGCACTAGGAACATCCCAACTCCTCGCTCACTGCCCATAATGCGGTGGAGATTTATATTTTAGAGACACTGAGGCAGCCTTAAAAGAATTACGGTGCCTGAGATACCTCAACATTTTGATGGGCTGTGACTGTTTTCACTTTTGTGCTTCCAGAGATCATTTAAGGAATTCTGGAGGGCACAAGTGAGGCGAACTGCTTTGCTGTCTCTTAACATCCAAGACGTAGCCTAGAGAGAAGAGGAGATGCGCTGGAAAAACCTCTTGCTGGTAATTACAGGAGACTCAGCTAAGTCATTTGCCTGATCAGTACGACTTGCATTAGAAAACATCTTCCATGGGTTTATTAAAGGCTTTTCCTGAAAGCTTTAGCACAATGGAGAGGTGGGGACAGATGCCCATCTTAGAACCCAGTACATTGTTAATGAAAACATGCCAATTTATGGGAAAATGTGAAAAACACGGCATTTGCCAAGGGTAACACAACAGCACATTTCATCAGGGCTTAAAGACTTCTGGTATTGTGGATTTTTTTTTACATCACATATAATTTTTAGGGTTTTTTGCAACCTAGGTGAAAAAAACCCTTCCGCACCTTGTGCAGCAGTGTTGCACTTTGTGCCCTGGGAACCTGGTTCTAGATCACTTTGGGGAGTGGAATGTCATGTTGTGGAGGTGGAGGAAGGAAGGAGAGAGCTTATTTCTAATAACGACCTCTCTGGTAGCAAAGCAGTGATCTGATTGGCTGAGGAAGGTACTGTCACCCTGACTTGACAGCACAGTCAAACCACAGGGCTTGTAGGTGAAGTCTATAGTACAGAGCTCTTCTCTGCCACACAGATGCTACCAGGGGTTTGGGAGAGCAGTGTAAACCAGTCATCTGGATTCAGCCCTAAATCCACTGACCAAATGTCACTCGGGAACTTGAGCCCACACCTTCAGGGTCATACCCTAAAGGCAGTGATTCAGCCAAGCTTTCCTCCATGAACCATGTTCAGCCCTAAAGACACACAGAGCATTTGTACAGGACTGATTTGCTCTCAGAGATATTCTCCAGAGTAAGAAGGTCTTATACCCTACTCTTGATGTGAAGTAGGAGGTAATGATCTTGTTAAATTCAGGTAACAGGTATGTCTACAACCTTCCAGCTTTACCCAGCTGCAAACAGTTGTGTGGAATTCACAAATACAGAGAAGCCTCCATCCCATCATGCTCATCCCATCTGCCAGGGTTCAAAACCCCAAAGAAGAGATCAAGATAAAGAGCACAGATACAACTGTGAAGTCCTGTAGGCATTCACTTTCTATCACATCAAGAAGTGGCTTTTCCACGTGACATAGCATTTCCAATGGAGGACATGCAAAACATCTTGGAGTAGGGAAGGCTGGGATGCTCTGTGGGATGCCAGTACAGCTGGGACAGAGGTGGAGTGGAGGTGCAGCTGTGAGCAGCCAGACTTGACGTTTCTACTGCAAGACACCTCCTTCATTTCTGAGGTGGTGTTTTTTTCCCTGCCTCCTCCCAACCCCAAGCAGAGGTTCACACTGAATTTATATCTGTCGTTGGACACAGAAGTCCTGACCAAAGAGAAAACAGGCTTCAGTCAAAATGTTTTCCCATCAGATAGCTCACAGATCTCCATGAGCTGTTGTAGCTTAGGCAAGCCGACAAGCAATTCAACCCTAATTTTGCCCACTACAGTTACAGTACGAAGAGCTTTCCTCCTAGATTACATAATTATATTTTTCCTAACAAGGAGTACATTGCATTAGCAGGTTTAAATTATGCAAGCGCAGTCTTTTGTCTTTTGTTATATTGTATTCTATTGTGCTGCTGAAACAATATGTGCTTTAATTAGCAAATATCTGTAAATAATTTACTTGCTTTTCATACAGCAGAACAATGGAGCCAATTTTCACATACATGCACTGAGCATGTCTAGGGGGGTTCTTGCCAGAACCTTTCATTGTTCACTATCTCTATCAAGCCGCCCATCATTAGCTGCTAATATTCAAAATCCCAAGAAAAAGGTTCAAGTTTTGGAGGGCTCTCCTTACTGAGAACACCCCAAAACCTGAGTCAAGAGAGATCAAAACACACAGAAAATGAAAACAAACTCTTTTATTATCTATAACCCTGGCACCTCCGCATCAGGACATGGACGCCCGCCAAGCATTAAGGTCATTGGACGAATGCCATAAAATGTCAATGTTCATCTGACCTTCTGACGATGTTTCAGCTCCAAGATAAAGAAGCTCAATGTGATGTGACACTATGAACCACAAGAGCATCTTGGTTCCATGGGGTTAATGCTGGGTGTGAACCGCACATACAGGGAAGAAAAACCCAATCCAATGCACACAAAGGGGAAAAAACTAAAATAAAAGCTCTTAAATCAAGAGCGGCTGAGTGTTGGGAGACTTGAGGCATTGTTATTTCGAATGTGAATGAAAGGGCCAGAACAAGCACTGGAAGAATATTTCAATTATGTATTTCCCAGAACTGCATCTCTGAGCAACTAATGCAAATATTGCTCCCACGGCAGCAGAACTTCTTCCTGAATAAAAGCATCTCGCGGCTGGGATCCGAACGCACTTCCTATATCATCCACGTATTGTTTGAATATTATTATTAAAAATGCAAAAATCTATGTGTGCGTTGCCTTCTCAAGCAATACAGTAATTATGATTAAGGGACAGGCAGTACAAAAAGAGCCGATTTATCTTACTTGTGCTTAGGAATACTATTGTGTAACTAAGCAACTAAAGACAAAATATAGTCTAATTAATTCACTCCTATGCTTATTTAAAAGACACAATTAGAACATTTTTATTTTCCAGCCTGCACAGTATCTCAACATGCTTGAGGGGGTACCATGTGAGACCTATTATTCTCCAAAGACAAGAGTTTAATGTTTAGCACCGCTGATGAGACTGGGAACAGCAACTCAGGAGAGCAGTGGGTGTATTTTACAGTCTGAAGGCACCCAGAAGCAGAGAAAAAAACATAAAAAATTAATAACAAAATCCAAGGGAATCTGCCTTAAAGTGACCAGAGATTACTGGCTAATGACTGGCAACATGTGGCTTCTTCGAGTAACATCACTACCCACTCCTCCCTTTGCCAGCATATGCTACTGGTGACAAGAGTTAATAATACAGTGTCTGTGCAATTACCAAACCCATATTTTATGCCAAATGCCATTTCTCAAGCACCGCCGCTACCATGCACCTCATCTCCAAGGCTGAATTAATTTGAGCAAGTGTACGTTGCAGATTGATACCATTAGTGTGATTTTTCAGGC
This sequence comes from Upupa epops, assembly GCA_013397515.1. Lineage (NCBI taxonomy): Eukaryota > Metazoa > Chordata > Aves > Bucerotiformes > Upupidae > Upupa > Upupa epops. The sequence continues at coordinate 121,524 of VZRI01006599.1, read as the reverse complement.
ACCCTTTAATAACCATCATTCTGAGTAGGCTGTCATTGCCCTCATTGACACACACTATTTCGGGGGGGCTATACAGCACTAATGATGAAGACCCCTACCCTCCATGCACTGGGATAACCTCCCCACACACAGAGAACCCAGTGTGGCTTTCCAGAGATGCTCTGAGCATCTGTCCTGAAATGAAGAGACACCAAACCCGCTGCCTCCCTTAACTTTGCAGAAGAATCTCTTCTGCAGTTCTCAACAAAAAGCATTTATGGAGAGACTTCTCTTTTCTTTCCCCCCTCTTTATTTCTTTGCCCCAATTTGTCTGGAAATGCAAAATACTGCTCGGGAAATAATTACAGGAAACCAGCTCTCTGCTCTCCTCTGCATGAGCAACGCTTACTCATGTAAATTACTTGCATGAGTAAGGATTATTTGCAAGGCGAAAAGCATTGCATCAGATCTCCAGCTTGGGAGAGGAGCTGAAACCACCACGAGCTCATAGTAAACTGAATCTGCTGCTGAATGAACCAGCAGCAGATCCCCACTGACACCCTGCCTCAGCTAAAGCCACAGTCATGACCCATGCGAGGCAACGAAGGGAACAGCCCATCATGAAGAATAAATCTGTGGTTTGGGGGGGTGGGTTATAGGAACAGAACACATCACATCAAACATCATCCACACTGCCTTTGATATATATATATATTTATGCCCAGACTAATTAATGCTGACACCTCGATGAACATGAAAATACAAGTCTCTAGAGCTGCTTTTTCAGTTGTTCCACAGCCTCATGCTGCACAAACTGGACTAAATGAGCAGAAGGAGAGTTTAGCTAGGATTCTGTGGGCTGTAGGCTGAGACCCAAATGCCTCCCCAAATGTCATGGGCCTAGGGCACTGGGACAGAGCTTGCTTCCAGCAAGCCAACTGGCATCTACTTCTCATGAAAAGCTGGGGGGGTGGTTTCCACACATGCCCCGTGAAACTGTTCCCAGTGTCACAGCTTGATCCCAGAGCTACTCCTCAGGACCTTCACAACCCCCAGCATCCTCCTCCCAGACCGCCATAATGAAGTTCTTCACATTCCAAGTGGGATAAAAGGACAGACCTGGAGGTCTTCTCATTCCTGGAGTGGCCAAGAAAACCAGGACAAAGTGGGGTCTCCCTCAGCAGTGGCCCTCTAAGGGGCACAGCCAAACAGAGAACAGTCACTTCTTCCTGACTTGAGGGAAGGGGAAGAAGGCTACTCCCACTGTCTGTCCAATGATGCACCCACTGCAGTGTCTATGCACATCACAGACAGCACCCCCGGGTCCTGTGCTGTTAAAAGCAGCAGCCAAGTTTTTGATGAAGTAGAGCAAAATTCTTCAAGCTCACCCAAGAAGAGTCCCAAAGGCACCATCACTCTCGGATGAGTGTCTCTGCTGGTCCTGCACACCAGAAGCTCTGGCTCAAGCATGATGCTGGTCCCAGCATTTCCATACGTCTCACTCTGCGATAGGATGCGCATCAGGGCCAGGAGTGCTGGGACCCATGATGTGTGTCCAGCCCCCTCCCACATTTGGCAGCCACTGAGATGCTCCGGGAAGAAAACTGCACTGGCTCTTGGGGCCAAAGAAGAGTTTCTCTGCTGTGTTTATAGGGACGCTGAGCCTTAGATGAGGTCCTTCGGCACCAGCAAACCTGGGCTCCAAGCCTTATCTGGGTCTGAGCCCCCAGTATATGGAAATTCCCATTTTGAGCAGCAGCCGGGGTTGTATTTAAATCTGTGAGATGAATCGTACAAGCTATAAAAAGACCTGTATTTACACTTATTGCTGATTAGCTCAAATGTTTGGCAATCAGATAAAATAGACGCCATCAAAACCTGTGAGTAACTGAAGCAGTATCACACTCCTCAGCTTCTACTCCCTCCTCCCAGTCACCAGCTGAATATTGTCATAGCGTCACTGCTGCTGGTACAGAAAACAGGCAGGGAGATGCTGCTGCTGCTAATCAGGCCTTGAGCACAGGTAGCTGCTGGCGACCGTGCCTGGATCTCTGGAGGGCTCAATCACCAGTCTATGATTCAACCACTCCACCAAACAACCTATTCCAACAGCTCTATCACTGAATGGGTTGGGTTGGAAGGTGCCTCAGAGACCATCTGGTCTCAACTCCCCTGCCATGGACAGGGACATCTCACACAAGACTAGGCTGCCCAGACCTCATCCAATACAGCCTTGAACACTTCCAGGGATGGAGCATCTTTAACCTCCCGGGACAACCTGTTCCAGTGCCTCACCACTCTCACAGTGGGCAATTTCTGCCTAAGATCTAATTTAAACTCACCCTCTTTTAGTGCCGAAGGAGCCCAGCCCAGAATTCAGAAGCCTCCCAACCCCAGAGGTGGCTCTGACACTGCCTTGGGAACGGAGATGGTTAATATGCACATTAAGGAGCCCTGACTAGGGGGTAAGCAGGTAGATCAGCTAACAAAGCCAGTTACCCCCACCCCAACAGCACCTTTCCAAGTCACTGCTAATGACAACCCATCAGCACCCCAAATGCCATTTGGACTGTTCCAAGTAATTAAAAATCAGTAACAAAATAAATTTTAAAAAACCCCAAAAAAATCATTCCAACATCTATGGACAACTTAATGGAGTAAGTGAAAACAAAGTACATTTCTTAATGGGAGTGTTATGTTGCCCTCTCTAGGCCCTGGCTCTCAGTGCCGGTTTCTGTAGGCTCCCTGCCAGAGAAGTCTCACTCAGAGCTGCTGCTGCTGCTACTCTGCTTAATGAATGACTAACTCAGGCCAGGGGGGAAATGACATCACTGGGGTGTAAAACACAACTGCATTAGCAAACTTTTCTTTTTTTTTTTTTTTACCTGCTTTACATTTGTCATAATTAATTCTCCACAACACGGACGGGCATTTGCATAATTTTGAGGTGTGCCATAATCTTAATTGAAAATTGTTTTCGTAGGGGGTGAATAACGCAGGATGACATCAGGTTCGAGCCCTGACGAAAACGCGCCAGTGTAATCACACCGCTAATTACCAGCAGCGTAAAAAAAAATAATAATTAAATAATAAATACAAAACATTGCGTCTTATTAGGAAGGGACACGCGGCCCCAGAACTCGCGTCGCACCGGAGCAGTATTTTCACTCGTAATGGTAGGATTAATTTTCTCTGATGTTCCTACCACAGTAACACGAGCTGATCATTAAGGCGTATTAAAATGATTTGTGTCCCTTTCCCCACCCCCCACACCCCAAATATCGTTCATTTTACACACACACACACAGAGCGGCGCAGAGGCGCAGTTTTAAATAGTCACCACGGGCAATTTTGGAGCATCCATTGCTCACTGTCATCTCCCTGAATCTTAGGAAAAAGCTCTTACCGCGCTGCCATGCACGGAAAATTAAAGCGAAGGAGTGGCAGCGAGCGAAGGCAGCTCCAAAACCCGTGAGGAGCATAAGGGTCACCTACAGCCCCTCACACCATACCTGCACCCTCCGCACCAGCATCTCCTGCATAAGTTCCCCCAAAACATTCCCCCCAAACACACCAGCTTCCCGCCCCTCCGGGGGACCGTCTTCAGCCCCTCAACCCTGACAAGGATCCGTCATCTTTTCCCCTCCCCACAGCACCGACCCCGCTAAGGCAACACATTTGAAAAGCAAATAACGGGAGGGATGGGGCGGGGTGGGAATAAGGCGGGGGGCTGGGGGGGAGCACCCTCCAAACGACGGGGCGGGAGCGGGAGCGGGACCAGGGCCGGTGATGGGTGGATTAGAGGCGGTGGGTTACTGCTGGCTCCCCAACACACCCCGGCGTAGCGGCGAGTTCTCTGCTTTATTATCCCCGTACCTGTCATTTATCACTTTATTCAACACGTCCCTGCGAGCTCAAATCGCTTTTGATCTCCCTCAGCCTCCATTTCGTAATTTCCGCCCTCTTAAACATATCGAACAGTAAGGGGAAAAACAGCCCCGAACGATATCGAAATCCAGCCACCCCCGAAACAAAATGTGAAAGATTTGGGGCTTGGGTTTTTTTCTCCTCTTTTCTGTGTGTTTTGGGATTAACGAAGCCAGAGAGGAACAGGTCAAGTCCCACACGGGCCAGGGGTGCCCCGCACCCCTTTCCCTCCCCCCGCACAAGTTCTCGGGCAGTGCAGACAGGAGCGTCCCGACGGCGCGGCCCCTCCGCGCACCGCGGGAGAGGGAAACAGTCGGGGGAGGGGAAATAACCGAGCAGGTGGGGACAAGCACGAGAGGCGGAAAGGGGTGAGGGCGGGGGGGTCCGGCGCTGCGTTTATCACCTCGCCATGGTCACTGGTCCTGCCCTGGGGGGTGTCCTCGGGGAGGAAATAAAGTTTGGCGCTGGAGAGAAGTTGCCGGCTGGTTCGCTCCTCCCAGAGCAGCTGCAGCTCCGCGATGCAGGCGGGTTCCTCCGCTCGGCACCGCACGAAGAAGAAGTCGCCGAGAGAGA
>VZRI01006599.1:101774-116381 GCA_013397515.1 Upupa epops | reverse complement strand
ATCTGACAGGACCTGCCCGTATATGTCTTAATATATAAAGAGACCCATTTCCTGCGGCGCGAGGGGCGCTGCGCGCGTTCCCGATGCACGGCCCCGCGGAGGAGCGCGGAGTGGGAGGGGGGCGGCTCATGATCCCACCCCTCCCATTCAGTGGTCCCGGTGGCCCAACCGGTGAGAGGTCTAGTCGACCGTAATTTATCTCTCCGTCGCCTGTACCCGGGAAAGTGGGTTATCGATTATATAAACGCATCAATATTAATGCGCCGCCGCGCTGTGCTGCGCGGGGGGACGGGAAAAACAACCACACCAGCGGAGGAACCGGCCCGGGGGAGAAGCGGGAAGGCGATACGGGCGGCGGGGGGGGGGATGGGCGCGCAGTGTCCGCGTAGCTGGACCTGTCGGCGGTGCAGGGTTGCTCCGCGGTTGCGGAGGGGAAAATACAGCGGCTACGCGCCTTTCCGCGGAGCGGGGCAGACGCTCGTCTGCACATCGGGGAGACCCGCGGGTGCTGCGCATCCAGCGGAGCCGCGAGCAGCTCTGGGGAGGGGAATGGTGCGGAGGAGTGGGGAGGGTCGCTCTTCCACCGCACCCGCGCGGGCACATAAAGTTTTCCGTCGGAGGCCCATGAACTACAGCCCCAGCAGGGAAGATGCGGTGTGCGGGGAGCTTTCCGCGCCTGCGGAGTGTGAGTGTCCTGCGAAGTGTGCACGCTGCTCAGCTCCCCAGTTTTGTCATTTTATCCCTAAACAAACAAGCAAATAAATAAATAATCAAGCAGCCGATCCTACAAATCCTGAATAATGACGCCAGCAGTGACGTCAGTCCTGCGCGCATCGCGACCCGCGGCGCAGCGCGGGGCGCAGCAACAAGTGCGGGAGTAGGCGGAGGGGCCGCTGCGGACGAGGCGCCCCCTGGCGGCCATTGCCAATCCCCAACTCTGTTTCAGCTCCGCCGTCTCCGTACTTGAGGGGGTTCTTGGGGACTGGGAGACTGCGGAACGAGCCCTCAGCCAGGGGTGGATCAAGGCATGTGGCAGCACTGGGATTGTGGGCAGCACTTGCCAAGTGGGTGAGTGGCTTCACCCCAACATCCTTGGGGCATGCACACTCGTGCTCTCCTGGGATGGGGATGCTGCTTCTGTGGGAGGGCTTCACTTCTCGTCCCTTTGTAGGCAATTTAGAATGTTTTAGTTTGTATCAGACCTTAGACATAATCTAGTTCCAACCTCCCTGCCATGGTCAGGGACAGCACCATTCTTCTTTAGTTCCATCTTTCCTGCTCTGTACTCTCCTGGTTTGGGACACTGGTCAAGGCAGAAGGGGAGGCAACAGGAGGTTGGGTGTGTCTTGGATGGTCCAAACCAGCAGAACCACTCTGGTGTGTTGTGGAAAGCAGCTCCTTTGGCTGATAAGTTTGACACTTCTTGCTGGGGAGTGCCATGCCCCAAGAGGGGGGGATGTTTTGCAAGGTGTGAGGGGATGCAAGTAAGACCCACAACTCAGGCGATTTCAGTAGAACAGAACTGGGAGTCTGCAGTGACCTCCCGGTTGGAATAACTCACACACTTTCAGCAATTCACCTTTTTTTTCACTAACCTTGGCATGTTTAACCAGGGTTATGTTTTCACACAGATAAAACCAGTCCTCAAGCAGTTGTTACAATATACTGGGCACAAATTGTTTGTTTGGTTTGTTTTAAATTTGTTTATTCGCTTTCTTTATCTCAGGCAGGTAGGGCTGTTCCTTTCCCACAATACATAGTCAAGTAGCAGAGGATGCTTCTCATCTCCACTCATGCCTGAATCCCTCTGTTTCTCCCATAGAAAAGTGGGCACCACCAGTAGCCTTGGTGCTGGCCTTGAGCTCCATGGACCATCACTTGCGGCTCTGCTAGCTGTGAAGCTCCATCCTTCCCACCAGTTTTGCTCCTCAGAAGTGAGCATCCCTCCCAGCCATGGCCAGATGCAGCTACTACCAAGAATCTAGACAAGTACACAAGGATATGTTTGGATCTGCTCAGAGATTACTTGTCCATGCAGCATACCATGGGGTGGGGGTTATGCACCTCTCCATGCACTGAGCTCCTACAGGGCTCCATCTCACCTACAAATTCTGCAGAAGCTCAACTCCCAAGTCCATACATGTCCATAAGGGTTCACTCCAAGCCAGAATTCAAGTGATGGGACAATCTGATGTTTGCTTCAAGACCCAGATCTCTAACATCTAAAAGGTCCCCTGAGTATATGGGTTTCTTCTCACTAAGCTTCTGTTATCTGAAGGTTTGGTGTGCAGTATGAGCTGATGGCCCAGCTTTACACTGTAGATACCAGCAAAAGGCAGTTCCCAAAGACCAGTCACCACTCATAGGGGTGGATATCATCTCCCACAAGCCTAAATTTGCTTCACTCAGCCAGGAGAAGAGGACAAGGCTTTTGTGGCCATTTGCCTGTTGCCCCACAGCTTTCTTTCCTACCATCCTCCAGCATCCATGGAGCACAGGAAGGGGCCCAACACAGGGTTCACACTCCATCCCCACCCTCCATTCAGTTCCCAGACCATGGTGTGTCTTCAGTCCGTGCTGCTGGTTTGGTAGGACCATCAGCACTCAGCTCAAGGCGGCACTTTGAATGGGACAGCAGCAGAGGCTGTGGCAGTGTAGAAGAGTCATAGAACCATTAAGGCTGGAAGAGACTTCCAAGATCATAAAGTTCAACTGTCAAGCGAACGCCACCATGCCCAGTATACTGTGTTTTCTAGAGTTCCAACTGCCAGCAGCAAGGTTATGTGGTTCCACTATTGCTCCGACATCAACTGTTTGGGATCCTTCTCCCATGCAAAATACTACTAATAAAACAAAATACAAACTATGCAGCCTGTTTCTAGCAGAAATTGAAATTCCACATCTAATCAGAAGTTTGATTTTGTCCTGCAGGCACTGGATAAGATGATTCGTGTGAGTATTTTGTAACAATCCCCAGTCAAAAGAAATGCGCAAAATGTTGTAATGTTTCTCCACTTCCCTTTGGACATTCCAGGCTTTTGCTTGAAGTTCTCATAAAAGGCTATTTTTGGTGGAGGGAATAAAGGGGAAAAAAGAGGAAAAGAGCCCCCCAAAAAGCAGCCTAGAGTATGCGGAGTCTGTAACAGTAACACAGGCCCATAAAACACAGCACCGATAATGGCAGCAGATCAGTAGATTACAAAGGAAATAAGATGGGGATCAGCCCAAGCGGTAGCTGAAAATGAATGCTGGGAAGCCAAAACAAGCCTGGTCCTAATAAACAGCCTGAGCTGAACCAAACAAAAAAGTCTTCAAAGCATTAATTTCTTAAATAACCTTATTTTCATTCCTTGCAATTAAAAATAGTTGTGGTCAGGCGTGTTGGGAGACAGGAAGCAATTGGAGTGTTCATGCTTGGAAGGGAACCCAGCCTGACCCTCACCACGAGCTGGGTTGTGCCTGAGCACGGACTGGTGAGAGCCCACATTGCTTTTGGGGGGCTTTAGTTCACTTACTGATTTTCTATGCAGAGTTTTCCAGGTTTTTAAGGCACAGAGAAGTTTTATGGGGAGCACTTGGGATGAGAGATGGAGCTGCGAGGGCTTGGTGCATGATGCAAAGCCCTTTGAAGTTGTCAGGCAGTCCCATGTTCACTTCAGTAGGTTTTGAGATCAGTCTCTCACTTTGGGATCCCATTAGATTGGATGTTTGAAGCACCATCTCAAAGCATTAAAAATACCAGAAGTCAGAGCATTTATCTTCCCTCCAAAATATATACCAGCCCCAGTCAGTGACCTAATGGAGTCTAAAACCCCACATGAGCTCAGCTTTCAAACCCTAGCCTTCCATTCTTAGGTGTGTTTGGATATATTTTTATTTACCTTGCATTTCTTTTAAGTTCCTCTGTAGGACTGTGAGCAGCTCGCCTGCAACAGCTGTCCCACTGCCCTAGGGCTCCCTGGTTCTTAAAGATTATCAGAAGAACCATCACCAAGTGTCAAGACATTTGGTGATAGAGTAACTGCAGTGTGACGGATTTGCAAAAGCAGAAGTGGGGAGGGTGCCCAGGGGTTGGCAGAGCATTATAATCCACATAACAAGGGGTGCAGCTATGGGATTTGACAATCCCAAAAATATTTGCAGAACTCTCCCAGCAGCAGTAGGCTGAGGCTGCCTGGTTTCATGCAGTGGCACAAGCGATGGGTCAGCTAAAAGAGAGCCCGCGTGGCCCCTGCCCGATTGGTTGCTAACCAAGATACACTTTTCAGATGCTGTTAATTGAGTCTGATGAATTTTGTTCCAGAGGGACCTATTATGGGCAAAAATACAAGTGACATCAGAGCCATAACTCATAAAAATCAAGTCCCAGAATTACATCTGAGAGCAATATGAAAATGCAAGTGGGATTTCAAATAACTTTCTGTCATACCTTATTAATACCATGGAGCTAATAGAAACAGCTATATCATCACCCTAATGTCATTACACACGCATAATACACCGGCGCACAAGCACGTAAACAGTTGGGGTAATTACAACAACATTATTTTGTTCACACAGCCTGAAAAATGTGATTAGATGGCAGCTCTGAAATGGTAATATTCAATCAGCTATGACTCGTGAATTGGCTCGCAGCACAGTCCTTCAATGGGTAAAATTATGGGTGATTGCAGTGCTATGGAGCAAAGAAGGAGAGGAGGCCACAGCAGTGATTTTTTCTCAAGTTGGAAGGGTTGAACTGTTGCTTCAAAGCTGAGACATGGTCACTGTCCAGCGAGCTGTCTCCAGTCTTACCTGTGCCAGTTCAGCTGGTTGTGAGGAAAAAGTTCTTTAATCTGAGGGTGGTGGATCACTGGAACAGGCCGTCTAGGCAGGTGTTGGAGGCCCCATCCCTGGAGACATTCAAGGTCAAGCTGGATGGAACTCTGAGCAATCTGTTCTAGTTACAGATGTCCCTGCTTGTTGTAAGGGTGTTGAACTCAATGACCTTTGGAGGTCCCTTCCAGCCCAATGTATTCTACAATTCTTTGAAAACATGTTAATTTTCCTGCTAATAATGTGTGCCTTCTCACAGAACCCCACAGAAAATCTGTTCACTGGAAAGAATACTGAATGTGACCAAACTAGTTCTTTTTTAACCCAAAGCTCAGAAAGGGGATGTCGCCTGCTGGGGCTTGAGATGGACTTCAGTTCCCAAAGGGCACTCAGGAAGTGCTCGCACCAGCCATTTCACCTCTAGCTCCTGTCAAATAATTTACCTCATCTGTTTTTAGTGAAAATAGACGTATGTATATATATCCCTGTGCAATGGAGAGAGCTAGAAATACCATTCCGGAGAGGGCCAGGCCATATTTACCCAAGTCAGTGGTCAAAGCAAGCTGCTATTCTTGGTGTGCCAGCTTTAAATTGCTTTGGGTAAACAAGCTGGCCTCTTCCCACTTTGCAGGTCTCAGCCGTTGTGGCTTTTTTTTTTTTCTGAGAAAATCCTTTAAAGTTTTTGATTTACTTTTGATTTCAATTAATTTGGTGGGTCCCAGAGGAAGGGAAACTTCTCAGATGGAGCAGCTAGTGCTACCAGAGGACAAGCCAGGGAGAGCAAGAAGGGTTTGCCAGGCGAGGGTTGCACCAGCCAAACTCAAAATTTGCCTTGTCCTGCCTTGCCCTCATTTGAAAGGAGGGACACCTCCTCCTTGGCTTTAGATGCCTTGCCCATGTCTTGGGATTGGGCTTTCCTGTTTTTGTTGATTTGGCTTGTGCAAGGATGTTTGATCTCTTGGCTATGGAGATCTTCTTCAACAGCACTAGTATGACATGCAGCAACACAGAAAGGGCTTCTGAAGTACTCTGAGTAACTGTGGATCAGCTGACCAGCCCTACAATTACAGCTGGAAGATGCAGGGCTGGTGTGTCCACCACCATCACCACAAACACCACCAGCACCTCGTTCTTCTCTTTGCATGCACGTTTTTCTCTATAAGCTCCAGCAGTCACTTCTGCACATTTACTCCCAGGTCTTCATCCCTTATTTGGGTTAAAAATGCAAGACAAATGGACCAGTCAATCATCTAACACTCTTCAGTGAAGTTTAACCTTTGGCTAAGCTGTCTTCAAGCACACATTACCCAAGCACACATTAGAGGCAGCACAGCAAACAATCTGCACCTAAACTCCTCCTGAATTTTGCCTGAAAAAGGCTTTTGCATCTGGTACCAAGGGGCAGTAGAAGAGAAAAAAAGCAAAATAGCTGCTGGTACCTCAGCTACAGGGCCTGAAGGCTGCTTCTTACCTCTCAGGACAACTGGCTGGACAAGTGAGTGCTCCCTTGTCACAGTCACTGTGGTCCCCAATGTTGCCCCATCAGGGGCAACAGCCAATTCTGCACCTCTTGCTGAATCAGCCCTACAGTGGGAATGGAATAAGTAGAAATTATAAACACAAGACTCATCTAGTAAACACTGGAGAGGACTTAAAAATCATTCCTCCTCCTGTGAGTTCAGGTACATGCATCAACCTAAATACTGGAATGCAAAAGGAACTGATCTGCAGGTTCACTGTGGCCACTGTCTCTGGGGAACCCAGATATCTGCCAGATACCAGCAGAGGGTCTGTCTTCTCCTTTTCGACTCATTTTCTTACTCAAGCAAGCAGTGGATTCACTTCCAAAGTGTAACTATCTCCGAGGTCTAAGGATCCAAGCCCCTGGGCACGATGGAGTTAGTGGTTGTATATTTTTTTTTTAAATCCTCTTGAGAAACAGATGCTTTGGCTCATCTTCATTATACCTAGCCTGATTTATTTTAATTGCTCTGGTTATCCGGAATACTATGATTGCATAATCTCATGCACATGCCTTTAAAAGGAAGCCTTGGCTGCAGCGCCGGGAAGACGATGTTAAATACGGAAAAAAGGACTATGCAAAGTCTCTTTTATTTTAGAAATGACTGGAAAGAGTTCTGCTGAAAATCCACACATGCCACAGTGGAATAACGAGCTCAAGAGGTGCTTTACCTAGGCTTTGTGATAAAAAGGGCTCTGAAAAATTTTAGTCCATCAGAAAGATCTCATTTCCAATCCCTGGGTTTCAGTGAGATCAGAGGACAGTTTGGCCTTCAGAGGCAGCCCTAGGGTCAGCTGCTAAGGGTGAGGTAAGAACACATGGAGGGTCACTCTCACCCCATACATAAATAACTGAAAAGCAGAAACCTAAGGAAAAGTCTGTTCTGGGCTCGGGACAGTGAGAAATAGAGTGGCCTCCTGATAGGCCCTTCTGAGGGTTAAGTTATATAGGCTTCATCTCAGTGAAATGAAGCAGGAATAACAGGATGGCAGAGAAATGCCTGACTATCACCTACTTATCTAATACAGTGCACAAGGTGCCAAATATTGTCTGCTTGGTTAAAGGAAATTTATTATTTAAGGTACCTTATAATTGGACCTAGAATAAGGATTTATTTTGAGGTCATGCTGATATGTCAGGTATTAAGATGCTGCTTTTCTGGAGAGAGATCTGTCTCTTACCACAAGCTTAATGTCTCTCTGTATTCCTTTAAAATTTACCTCATTGAATGCATTCATACCTCCCATAAATATTGTATGATGGGGGTTCTCGGTGAAAAAATTTCACCGGGAACCCCCCAAAAACCCTCCAAACCCTACCTTTATCTTCAGCTTATTGGTATGTTTTCCTGTCTTCCAGGGAGAAGGAAATCCATGGATTTTATAGGTTACCTTTGCTGGATTAATTATTCAAAAACATGCAACTGAGATTTTGTTTTGCAGGAAACATATTCAAATTATCCTTGCCAGCCTCACAGAGAAATATGTGTGTGCTTACCCTGTGGCTCTGGATGTGCAACAGGTACGAGGTGGGAGTGATGAACTGAATGTGGGCTCTGCACAGGGCTGGGGTAACTGAGCTCAGTAAACTCAGCAGGTGAAGGAGATCTGTAATCCCTTCTGGATCATACAGGGGCCTGTGAACAGGCAGTGATGCCACAATTTCCGTGGTACACCTTTATATGCCCACAGATCTACCTCAGGTGATAACATAATTCACATTCAGGAGAAGGAGTCCATGGAGACCATCAGGAATATGAATGTTATCACCAAAGTTTATTAGTGCCTGCATGTGGAGAAGTGGGTGCAGAAACCTGCTGGGTTGTTTTGTGCTATCAGCAATTATGATGCAAGAAGATTTCTGCTCCTCTGATAGGGTTTGGAAAAGAAGGCTCCAACATTGACATCTTTGGAAAGCGTTTGGGGTTTTAAGCAGTGTGAGTGTTCAGGTGTGGGGCTGTTTTGTTTATGTCTTCCAAGCCTTTTGCTTCACTCCCCTTTGTCAATTTGTGCTCTTGTCCCAGCTGGTGAAGAGGTATCAATTGTATTGGACTTCGGGTGGAAGCGATGTAGTGGTGCTGTTGGTTGTTAGATGCCAAGACGACAGCGATTGGCTTCATGAGGAACAAGCCATCAAGATGTGAGTGCAGGGTCTGGAAACCTGTCCCTGACACGCCAGAAACCCTTCCTGTCCTTTCTCTTCTGTCTCTGTTAACGGGGTAAGAGCCTGTTATCTAGGCTGGAATCTAGTGTCATGATCAGTCTTTCTGAAAGGTTTCCATTCTTTTAAACAATTTATGCATCAAAGAAAAAAAAAATAAAAAGGAAAGGAAGAAGCCTGCAGTTTGACTGATCTGAGAGGAACCACCACTTTGGAGGCAGAACCAAGAAGTGCTGGCTCATACTTCCCAGCAGGCACAAGCCAGGCACCACCAGCCTTTGCCAGGAGAGTCCACCCGAGCCAAACAGTTCCTTCACTGGTGGACATGGTACCTTGTAAGCATCCCCCAATGCAAACTACAGCTTTACAATGAAGCTTTACAATAATGGTCTTAGTTAAACTCCTGCCACTCAGTGAGCTTTGTGATGTGGGGTATTTGCTGGTGGAGGAGCTCCTGGCTGTTGCATTTAATTATGGATTCTGCTGAAAGTTCTGCTGGAAATCACACAGCTTGCTGCTTTGAAAAGCAGAGGTGATTCCCCCAGAGGCCTGGCCAGCACTCCTGCTCCTATTGTACAACATTATTGATTAATCAAAACTAATGCTCACAGCTGTTGCCTGATGGGTAATGTCTTTGGTGTTTGCCCACATATAATTATTTACTACTTTATTGATGTTATTTATTTCTTCACTAAGTATTGTTGGCTGTTTAATTATGTGAAACACAAGAGCAAGTGTCTTCACTAAAAGCTAGAGGAAGGGCTGCCCAGAGCAGAAATCTTTCAACCAGAAACTCTAAGAATAAATCTAAAGATTTTAGCCAGCACTTTGCACGAGGACCATCAAACTACAGGTGTGTTCCTTGTCATCTGGAGGCTGATGCTGGAGCTCCACATTCAGATAGGTTTGCAATGCTTATCTGATGACACATGGCAAAGAGCTTTTGCTGACATGTATGTTACTGGATCTCCAAAACACAGAGGAAGGGCCCTGTCTTACTCTTGGTAGCTGAATATTTGAAATAAATCCAAAGGAAACTGATTCCCCAAAGCTTGCAGCCATGAGCATCTAACCATGCTCCTTCCAAAAATCGGTTCCTGTGCTGAGATCTGAGGACCTCCCAGAACAGACGCTGGCCCTGTCTCTCTCTCCAGGAACAAGCTGGGAAGTCTGTCCAAGATCTCCCTCCAGGCTCTCCCTTCTGTCCCTCTGATTCTCTGTAAGCGATGCATAACTAAAGCCCACTGCACTCTCCCTGTCCAGCACCCCACTGCCTTTGCCTTCCTCAGACGCACAAAGAACAGCTGCTGCAGCAGGTCTATGACCTGCTATGACCTTGATGAGTTAAGGAGCTGACACATAACCGCTGGATCACTGTGCAACTAGAAGGGATGTGCTGTAGCTTACTTAGCTTGTGAGATGTAAGACCAGCCTTGTGAGATGGCAAGACCAAGCCATGGGGATCTGGGACAAAATCAACATCTTAAGTTCTGATGGGAATTTAGAGACAGTATAGATAAAGTAGATTTAAGGCACATTGTGGCACTCAGTAATCTCTAGATACTTACCATTTTAAGCAAACTCACCAGGTTCATGTCTACAAATACAGTATTAGAGAACTTGGAAAGATCTTCTCAGCCTGCCAAAAAAACCCCACTGATGCTAACAAATCATTGACACACCTATAACAGATCAGAAATATCCTCTGTATCTCCTTACTCATAAAATAAAAATTCCTCCTCTGACATCCTTTCCAAACAGCTCTCATCAGGCCCTTTCCCCAGAGCAGCAGAACTGATAGCTCTGGCAGTCCTTGCTTCGTCATCAGTGCATTTGTTATTCACAAGCTACCGGATGGAATGTTTCTGCACAGCTCCCTATAGATTTCTTACTTCTGAGGTAGTGCATTAAAATTAGTGAGGGCTGAACTACTGTGTAATGAAAAGTACAAAGGATGACCAATTGACAAACCTCCAGCTTTCCTATGGCCCCTGTCCTAGGGCAGCAGCCTCTGCTTTTACTTCAGGAGACCTGAGGAAGACCAGACTAATGCCTGGTGCAGTCAGATCACCTGCATCTGCTCCGATGCTCTCAAGCCCAGAACATGAGCACATGGGCTTGGGTCTGTGGGACCCAAGTTCTGCCATGATCTTGATATGCAGTGTACTCTCACCTCTTTTCTAACCATGACACATCAGGGAAGCTGGAAGAGACTTCCATAAACAGAGAGAAAGAATAAAAACAAAGATGATGGGTCTAGGGAATTTGGTCTCCATTTCCCCCTTTGTTTCCTCCCCAACAACCACATTTTCCTGCATTTCTTCTGCCTAGAGCCAGTTGTTCCTCTACCTTTTTTTTTTGAAATGCCAGTCTTTCCTGTATCCTCTGTGTCCACATTGTGAGGGTACTATGGGCACCTTTCCAGCAGGGATATGCAGAGCAGTGGGGAGCACAGCAAAGATTTTCAAAGGAAGCTAAGGAAATCTTTATGGAGAAGTTGGTGAGAATTTGGCACTTGGCACTATTCTTCCTTTTTGAAAGTCCCACCCTACAGGAACAATCTAAACAAATATATGCCCCAACACTGATAAATCCGTTTGGAAAGATATCAAAGGAAACCTTGCTGGGTTTGGAGACCTTTGAAGAATGGGAAATATCCTGCCAACTTGATGCTGAGATCTATCTTGTTCCACCATGTGGTCCAAATCATTAGAGTCTTCCATAGCTCCCCTTTCCTCCTTGGGGCATGGAGGGCAGTGGTGCCTCACTCAAGAAGGGAATTTGCAGGCCAAGAGGACAGCAGAATTTGAGGAAAATTCAAATGAATAATTACTTAACAATGGAAGTCATTACTGTGTCTAAAATATCTCAGTGAGTCACACTGTTGATAAACAGCAACAGAGTAAAACTGTAGCCTCTTCTCAGGAGTCAACCTGCTTCATTCTACAGCCTGGAATTTCTTTCCACTTACAATTTTATTATCATAAGAGTGGGGTTTTTTTTGAAGTCTACGGTAAGTTAATGTTTAATGCAATGTCCTGTAGAGTTCTCAGTGTTTACATGTTCCTCGACTAACCAAATCTGTGGAGCAAATTAAACGTCTCCAAGCCAGGACAAGGGAATTACAGGTATTTGTTTCTCAGAATTTGTTGCCTCATTTGGTCCCACGTGCTCCTGCAAATAAATGGTTTCAATTAGGCTTTCACCTTCCCTAGCAATATTAAGATCTCTCTCCATTGCTCACTAGGGCTGTCACTCCTTAGTCTGCAACTGTTGCTGTCTGCAGGGTAACCCATTAAACCAGGCTGGCTCAGGACCAGGTGCACTGGCGAAGCATGGGAGAAGGGAAGGTGGGGGCTGCAGGGTGCTTGATGCCTTTTTTATACTAATGAAGGGGTGGGTGTGGCCCTTTACTTCCACAATACAAATAGCCAGTGAGAGTTTTCCACTCCCCAGCAGGCAATGCTCTGCCAAGTGAGATAGTCCTGACACCAATGCACAGGCTACTTGCTGTCTCTAGTTCTCACACATGGGTGACTTTGCCCAGTTGGTCTAAAGGACCAGAGACTGTTCTGTCCTTCAGACCTGGCCCAGGTGGGACCCTGAGCCTCTGTGCCCAGGCAGCTTTGAGGGAGCCATGAATTCCTCAGCCCTCTGTGAAAACAATGGGAGGACAGGGCAGTGCTGAGATGCCACCATGGCCACACATGCTGCAAATGTGAATATTATTCACTCTGTGTAAAGTTTTGGGTTAGTTTCCCAAGTTGCCAAGGTGTCCTTGGCAATGTGACATTGGCTTCTACAGGAAGGGGTGTGGGAGTCCCTCCCCTTCCATCCTGTGTGGAGCAGCTGGAAGGCTAGTGACCATAGTAGCTTGGCACGGCAGGATCTAAAGCAATAAAATTCATGTTTTAGGCTTCAAATCAGCAGAAAAATGAAACGGGGCTTGTGTCATTAACAGCAAAATTCCTCCGTGTGCTGGTGGGACCAGGACTGGGACCAGGTTGCATCCCTATGCTTTCCTAGGCTTGTGAGGATTTAAAATCCTGGATTTCGGATGAAGGTTTATTTCTGGCTGGCCTGTTTGGCCTCAACTACTACCTGTTTTTCACTGCTGGGCTGTAAATCTACTGCATTAGTACCCAAATATAACTGAGAACCAGATGTCACCAACACTGCATGTCGCTCCCACCTTCCCATGAGCTGAACAATTTGAAGTCCTCCAAATCCATTGTGGTTCCCTCACAACATTGGGCTCCTCTTGGGCCATCAGCACATACTTCCCTCCACAAATACACCACAAGGAAGGAAGGAAGGGGCGAAGGCACACGGGTACACACACACAAGGTTGGGTTTTGTCACTGGATGTCAATGGCAGGCTGGGACATTCCTCTGTGTTATTTTATTTTCTTCCCCTCTCTGCTATTTGAAGAATGAGATTTTATCATCCCTTCCCACCCCCCTCCCTTCACCCTGTGCCCATTTCACTAAAACCTGCCTTTCGGGTCAATGTGCTGGTAAGAGATTAATTTTACATTGCGAGAAATGCCGAGTGGAGGGTTTCAGCTTTGACATCTGAGACGACTGTTATAATATTGCCATTTTTCTAAATTAAATATTAGGAGAAATTAAACCAAATTGTGGTCTGTGCTCCTATGGAAAATATGCCTGCTCCAAACAATCCCCTCCATGCTCAACGACTTAAGCAACTGAAAACACAATAAATATGCAGCGAGTTAAAAAAGCCAGATTATTCAGGTTTTAAGGCTTATAGCTAAAAGTGGTTTAATGTTTCATGCCTAATAATAGATTACTCCTATCGCATTTCTAACCTTTATTTCTACCAGCTTTGATGTCCGGCCATATAAAGGCTGTTTGTAGAACCACACGAAAGTTAAAGCAAATATTACTCAGAGTGATTCATATGAACAAGAATTTGCAATGAAGGCAGAGGGTTTTTTGTGTCTGTATCAAAGGAAATGAAATGTTTGCAATATTTTCCAGTTGATAAATGCATTAAAACATTTTAGTTGTGTTGTACGAACATTGCTGACATAAACAGACTTTGACCTGAAACAGATTGTATTAAGCTCTGTGGGGGAGGCAGTGTTAAAAGAAATAAAAATAAGAATAAGCCCCCAGAATTTCCTAGATTTCAAAATCTGCCACAGGATCACTGCAGTCCCTTAATTAGCTGAAGACATTAAGAGAAAGCTGGAACACAGACTCTGTAGAGAGAGCAAATGTATGTTTAATCTTCTGCTCTTTGCTTACAGATTACTGTGTCAGAACGAGTAAACTTATTTTCTTTTTAAATATCTATTTACCTTTCTGAGCTTTGCATAGCAAAGCAGGGATTTCTTTCTTTCTCTTTTTTTTCTTTTTCTTTTTTCTTTCTCCCTCGCCGTCGCAAAAGAAATTAATTTGTTGCTAGTTGCTATGCATTGGCAGGATTTCTGCATCAAGAATGTAAGCCATCTATCTTTGTATTCGAGATACAGTTAATCTGGCAGTTAAAATACTTTGGAAACATTTTGATGACTTATCTGGAAAAGTAGCTTTGCATTTTCAAAGAAAAACTTGGAGCTGTATTGCAAGGGGAAGATAAAAGATATATGAAAAGATATATGAAGTGTTCCAAGCGGTACTATTCATTTAAAGATCAGAATGTAACCCCACCCAAGCAATTATTGTGAAAAAAAAAGGGAAAAAAACCCAAAAACAAACCCAAGACAGAAATCCTTATGCAGCTTTCTGACACGGTCTTTATTTGGGAAAACAAAATAACTGTATTATGGTTCTAGTCTAATGGATTGCAAGCTGTTTTATTAGAGTCAGCTGAATCCTGTTTAGCATAAAAAAAAGAATTCTGTTTGCTATCAAGAACACATTTACATTAATATGACTTTGACAAAGTAAAATAAAATCGCATTAAGATGATGTAAGTAGATAAGACAATGAAATCTCTGTGAGATAGTTTTGGCACACCAATTAGAGTCAAGTCCCTGCAGGAAAGAAACATATTTTTACACCAAGGATCCATGTGGTTTTAAGTGCTGGAGTGGCCAAAATTAATTCCATGCCTAAAATATTTCCGGGGGGGGGGGACG
>VZRI01006599.1:23161-101753 GCA_013397515.1 Upupa epops | reverse complement strand
GACGGGACGGGACGGGACGGGACGACGACGACATGGGTGTTGGGGGGGGAGGGGAAGGAGAAAGTTTATTATTATCCTCATCTTTTTTGCATTTTTGTTTTCCCTCTGAAAGGTAAAATTTCTGATAAAGCTCATTTTTTATTTGCAGCAATACAAACAAGTTTCGTTCTCCGCGTTAGCCCTGCAATCATCCTGATTATTGCAAGGGACTTTCCAATATAGAGCAGCTGAAAACAAGGTTTTAGATTACATGGTAATTTAGGAATGCATGAAAAGCCAAGCAGTCACCATAATAGAGCCCCGCATAAACTTCATGGCTTTTGCAGCAAAACAGAACATATGTTTTGTGATTCATTCAAACGATTTCTCTTTTTTTTTTAGTTAAAAAAAAAAAAGACGTAAGAAAACCAAAAATGTTGAGCTCCAGGATCTGCCCTATATTTAGGGAACCTTGCTCTCGAGAAACAGTGGTGACACCCCCTCAACCCCTGACTTTGATGTCTTCTGAGTTTGGTCATTAAAAGGCCGGCAGTGATGGATGGTGATAACGCTGTGGATTTTATGAGTAATCAGGCCTTGGCAGCCACAATATTTCTTTTGTAGTGAAACTTTAATATTCCTTTGGCTGCATGTAAACTCTTTCTTAATTCCTACTTTTTGGAAGCATGTGACACGAGCTACTACTTCAGCACTGCAAATGAGTTCTTACCCAAAGTTAGGGTCTCAATGGGGTGTGCTGCATCTCATGGGGTGATTCTTGCCACTCTTAGGCACCCACTGCTCACGTGCGTCAGCCCATGTGTGTCAGCCCTGAGATCTATTCACTGGAGGCTGTGGTAGAGGACATGAACTTCGGGGTGTGTGGCTAAACCCCGCACCTTGGATAGGGCACCCTGGGCACCTCTGTGCTCATCTACCCCCTTTTCTCCTGTTTTTAGTGAATTTGCTGCAGCAAACACCAGGTGTCTCCACTTAGCTGGGCTACAGCTTAAAAAAAATAAAGGGGCTGAGTCCAAAATTAGAAAAGAAAAATAAAATACATTAGGGTTCTTCTTCCCATTGCGTTTAGCTCAGCCTGTTGCAAGTCTGGGTGTGTGAGGAAGAGAATACATGGATATATGCACACACAGATATGTTTGCAGTAGGGTGGTATTTTATTTTGTCACTTGATATGCTGCTGTCAGGCAAGGCAGGACTTTCCCTGAGTTTGAAATAATCCAAATTCAATCACTTTAAAGCTGCTACAATATGCAAGTCCTGGCAGCCGTTTTAAATTAATGGAACATCAGATGTGCTCTGATCCTCTCAATTTCCTTGGGCGAGGGAAATTCTGCTGTGGTGGTAGCGGGAGGGGAAATATAGGGCTATCAGTAAAATAAATGTCAGCTTTTGTCTGCTGATAAAAAAACTGCATACAGCAAAAAAAAAAAAAAAACCAACAAAACACGACACAATATTTATTGCTCCATAATTAGAATGTATTTCTGCATGCAGTAAGGATTACAGCAGTGTTTTGGACAAGCAAAATGCTCTGCAGTCGGATCCACATGAATGGACATTAAATTAAACCGAAATACCAAATTGCTTTTTATCTGGGGTTTTTACAAATACTGCTAAATATTTTTGCTTGGGTGTAGATAGGGTTTTTTTTCATGCCTGCTGGCGTGTTTATCAATAAAAATATTAGAATTCCAATGTCAAAAGCCCAGGTCCAGGACATGGATGCCATTTTGGGGGGGTTTGGGGAGGGGGGAATTAAATAAATATGCACAGCAAAATGCCAGCCCATGCAAATGCACTTGGTTTGGGGTTTACTTAGACAGCATAAACATTCGTTGGGTTTGTCAAAAGGTTTGCAGGCTTCAGAGCCTTTTGATCAACCCTGGGCTGTGTTTTGAGGATACCTGCACTTGGGAGATGACTTTCAGGATGCAGTTCAGTAGCTTTGCTTTTGAAATACAAACAAGCCCCAAAATTCAAATCAGGGCTCTGAACTTTTGCTCAAGCTTTTGTGGTGCTCAGGTTTCACTGATCTGTAGGGCTTATTGCCCAGGGCTGCGTCCCCACTTACAAGAGCCCGTGTTTTATAAAGGCTTTTTCCTGAAGCAACAATGCAATACGGGCTGTTGGAGTTAAACTGAGGACAAGGAATTCTTGAATTTGAATTTTTTTCAGTTATTTGCTTTATATGAGGAGAGCCTGGCTGCTTCTGCTCTAACTGGGGCTCGCATTGCCAGACAGTATGTTTTAAGTTATTTTTAAAAACGTTGGGTTTTGAAGGATCTTAAATCCTTTGATGTAAATGAAAATAAAGTCATAGTCTGGAACCTAACAGAAACTTTTTAATCTTGATCTTAAAAGCATGAATCACAGCCCAGCATAGAGTAAAACTATTTTCTGTCCTCTGTGCTCACCTCTACACACGCTGGTGTTTGCTATTTATAGGTGGCAATTAGAGATCTCAGGTAGTCCCACTACTGCATGCCAAGCTCTGTACAGTTGCTGCCTCACAGCCTATGGCTGAGATTTCTACAGCCTTGCTGATTTTGTCATTTAAATACAACATTTCAAGCAAGCTTGATTCAACCAAAGCAAAGCAGAAGCAAAACGTCTCAAATTCCAGGTGTGTAACGTTATGGCAACAAAACTTGGACTGATTCATGTCTCAGTGCAGGAAAACTAGTGGTGGTGCAATAAAGTGACAGAAAAATGTCTCCCACAGCTGCCCTGGAAACACCAGCCATCATTTCCTGCCAGAGCTGAGAAGTGCAATGGACTGGCTGATCCCCAGGGTTTCAGAAGTGCAGGCAGCGTGGGGATGCTGGATTTCAAATACTGCATGAAGAACGACCAGCTGAAATACATTTTTTATCATATTTTCATAGTGCATGCATACTTGATGCTAAAGGAGAGTATCCCATCCCAAATCTACTGCTAGAGATGCCCCTTCCCTTTGCCTGCCTGGAGCAGAGGTTGGTGGCTGCCAGGTTGCTCCCCTGGGATGGGCACTGGGCAAGGACAGTGGGTGCCAAAACCCATTTCCCATCAGCAAGAAATGGATTCTAGTACTTGTTTACAAGTTGCACAATACCCTCACAGTAAGCCTGGACAAAACTCCAACTTCCCACAGCTACACCATCAAATCACAGAATCACTGACTGGTAGGGGAGGGACCGGCCCTCTGAAGATCATAGGATCATAGGATATGAGGCTGTTAGGGGTGGCAAGGGACCCAGGAGATCATCGAGTCCAACCCCCCTGCCGGAGCAGGACAAAACTATCTAACACAGATCACAGAGGAACGCATCCAGGCGGGCCTTGAAAGTCCCCAGAGAAGGAGACTCCACGACCTCCCTGGGGAGTCTGTTCCAGTGCTCTGTGACCCTCACAGCAAAGAAGTTCCCCCTTGTGTTGAGGCGGAACCTCCTCTGCTGCAACTTACACCCATTGCTCCTTGTCCTATCACAGGGAGCAAGTGAAAAGAGCCTGTCCCCTCCCTCCTGGCCAGCCTTCAGGTACTTATAAACATTTATCAAATCTCCCCTAAGTCTTCTCTTCTCCAGACTAAAAAGCCCCAAGATCATCTAGTCCAACCCCCTGCTAGAGCAGGATCACCACCACAATAGAGGAAATAATCAAGATGAAAGTACATCCTATCTATATATCCAACCAGGCATTGAATCATTATGTTTGAATCCTTCTGGACTGCAAACTCTACATGAACTCCACTGGAGTTTTAAGGCAAAGAATTGCAAGATATGTGCTTAAATAAAAATTAACAAATTACTATAAGAGGGTGGTGGAGCTTCCATCTCCTGTACACCACAGTCAAGATATTCAGACTTATGGCTCCCCCTGCAATTGTAAATCAGTTTCCTCGCTCATATGTAATGTTGTTATCTCCTCTGAATGGAGTTATCTTTAGTTCCTTAACAAGCCCATATAATTCAGCTGTCACAGTTTCCATAAGAACAATACCTCAGAAGTTCCTGCCTTTAATTTGCCCTAACTCCTGTCTATAGCATTGCATTAGCAATATTTCCAACATGTATGGTGACTATGAAATCAGTCATTACAGACACGTTACATATATATTTATAACATTCAAGCACCATTTGTAGAAGTAACATCTCAAACTAATGTCAAGATCTTCATATATCAAACAACCTCAGACAGGCTGACTCCACTTAGTTTCAGGCTTTACGGCTAGGCTGTTTGCTGTGAGGGAAATTCTGGTCCAGCAGGTGGAGATGACAGATATGAACCTGCCTCAAGTTCTCCTTTCCCAGCCTTTTCTGCCATAAGGATTTCTGTCTCCTGGCCATGGGAAAATGGTGGTCCTCAGGACACAAATGCCTCCTGGCACACACAGCAGCATTCCACCTGCAGCAGAAGCACATTAGAGGAGCTCACCCAGACGGTCCATTGCATTGAGCTATGCCCAGTCCCTGAGGAGAAATTGCTGTTGCTGTCTCTATTTTGTAAGGAAACAAGGCAGGACATGTAGCACTTAATACCTGAGGCTTCCCAATTAGCCATCCAGTAGCATAGACTGTTGTTGCTTTTGCCTCCATTACTCCAGGTCCATTCACTGAGTGCATTGCTTTCAGTTACACAGAGTCACGTGCCCAAAACCCCATCCTCTTTTTCCTTCCATTTGTCTAACAGAAGATGCTCCCTTGCCCTACAATACCACTTTAGTTTCACCATGTGTTCAGTATCACTAAAGAAGACCTCCATTTTGATTGTGCTTGCAATTGGAGGTCCCCCTGAGCCTCAGGAGTCCAATGGCTCCTCAGAAAAGAACAAATATTATCTCTCCCTTGCCCCAAAGTCTCTCCCTGACACATACTTGCAAGGCAGCCCAGCACCCTGGATCTTGTTAAAAATCATGCAGATTTAGAGCTTAGGAACATGGTCTTGCAGTGGCCTTGAGACAGTTGGATTAATTGTTAGACTCAAAAATCTTGAAGATCTTTTCCAACCTAAATGATTCTATGATTACATGACAAGGCAAAAGGCAAGAAAGATTCAGCAAAAGGCAATCTGTGTCAGCATGAATTCAAGCCCACCAGCACCACATAAAAGACCTGATGAACTTCTCTGCGTTTTCTCACTGATTCTATGATTACCTCAAGTCAATGTAATTGAAAAGGCCCAAATACATGCCTAGGCTGAGCAGCCCAAGCATAACATGTTCTTTTTCATCCCTCTTCCCCATCCCAAACATGTTTTAAAACCTTGACTGTGTTTTCATTTGCAAAATAAAAAGAATGGAGAACAAAGAAGGTTTAAATACGAGGCATCAAGCATGGCTCCAGGGGTACCAAATTCTAAGTTGCCCTCTCTAGAAAAACAGAGACCTGGCCAAGGGGTTCAGGGTTAGGCAAGAAGAACCAGTATCACACAGAGAGCTTAAACCCACCTTCCATTTGTGGAAGGTTCTCAACCTGGAGTCCACCATTTTTTATGCTGCTTACAGGGAACAACTTTCACCCATTTATCTCCTGTTCATTTGGGAAAACACTATCAGTAATGAGTAAGTAGCAAACATTGTGCTCTGTCTTTGCAGCTCTGGCTAGAATAAAGACCATCAAGTGGTACAAATTACTTCACCCTCGGTTACATTGATTTTTACCAGTTGGGAATCTGGCCCGAGTTTCACCTGGTTCACAAAGGAAATGCACCACATGCTATCAAGGCTGAGTTGACAACATAGGTAGACCATAATAATCACAAAAGCTGGAGAGAAGTTAAGGCTGTTGGCACTGACCGGCTGGCACAGGCAGAGTTTATGAAGAGCTGAAAAAAATAATATCCAGACATAGAGAGGTTGCTGCTGGCTTGGTTGGGGCTCTGGCACCAAACCTCTGAGTGAAGCCGAGCTTTCTAAAGAGTCTGCAAGAATACACAAAAGCCCGTCCAAGGCTGAGCAGGCAGTGCCAGTGACACAGCAGATGCATATGTTTCTAAGAATATGGAAGGGCAGCCTGGCGCTCTGGCGATTGCTGGAAACGGCACCGCACACGCAGCCACGGCTAGCGTGAGGGGTTTTGGCACCTCTTCCTAATTTACCTGATTTCTATTTGTACTTTTTCTGTTTCTGTTCTGAGCTTTTGGAAGGAGGCTTTGGAAAGAAGTCATTTAAAAGTGCCTTCAAAAGGTGACAGCACTAGGAAGGGCTGTTCCCAAGAGAGGGATGGACCAGTTGTTTGGATCAGTTCCCCCAGAACAGTCAGTGCTCTTCTGCTTGGGGCAAGCAGGTCTCTGAGGGTCTGTGGAAAATACTGGGGAATCTATAAAGGCTAATGGAGAAAAATGTGGCCTTGTCTACAGAAGCTTTCCACACCTTTATCTGAACCTCCATTGGAAAATGGAGATAGAAGTCTACAAATCAAACAGCTTGAAAACCACAGCATAAGCAAGTCCAGGTTTGTCTCTGTTAAAAACTTCCGAAATTGTCTAGTTACTGTGATCACACTGCAAAGCAGAGGCACAGGGTGTGGGGGGATAACTCTTTCCTGTGCTTCCATCTGTGACCCAGAGACATGGCTTAGCTGGAGGATATCTAGGGCTATTGAGAAGCAGCTTGTAGGGAAAAGCTATATACTCCGTGTCCAGATTATGGACAGCTTTGGTGGTTAAAACTGCAAGAGCTCAACTGCAAGTAGTAGATGACAAGAAGGTAGCTGTGCATGTTGATATGTTGCCGGTCTTATAAAATGGTGACAACAGCTGGAAATGCAATAGGGAACAAGGATGGAATGAAAAATGTCAAGCTTGCTGGAACATCACAGGTGAAAAGATGATCACTGAGAATGCTCAATTCTTCCTTTGCAAATAATCTGTAGATCTTTGGCTGCTTCAAACTGCAATGGGCTTTGGTCCCCTGGCTTCAGGAAGACATACATGGCAAAGCTTCACGCTTGCAGGCCAGCCAGTCTTGCACAGACCTCCTCAAAAGCTCCCTACAAAATAAAAACATTAAAGGTTGGAACAGGCTGCCCAGGGATGTGTTTAAAAGTCTCATAGATCTGGAGCTTAAGGACACAGTTTAGTGATGGTGGAGTGGATTAATGGTTTGACTTGATGATCTTAAAGGTCTTTTCCAACCCAAACAATTCTACAATTGTAAGCTGGATGGGTGTTTTCAGGCAGAAGAACTGAAAAGAGAAAACCTGTTTCTCTGTGGATGACTGAGAAGATATAGAATGGGTTCACAGTAGAAAATTTCCCTTCTTGGAGGAGTTTTTTCTTTTGTTTCTTGAATAATTACACCACTAGTGAGTCCTCCATGCAAGGCCTTCCCAGGCTTGAGAGTGTGCTCTGCTTCCTCTACATTCTCAAGGCCAGGTGTGGCATCAATAGTTGTCGGACTTCTCTTCAAACTACTGGAGCATTGAAAGCTTTGCCTAGAGCTACCTTAAAACTGAGGAGCTTATCTCAGTATTTCAATGATGTCTAGTGTTGTGCTCTGCTGTAAGTTTTAGTGGTTGCTGTTCTGAAGAAAGGCTTTGTTCAACCCAACTGTCTACTTCACAGTGACAACATCCACGACCGTGGAAAGAAAGCACAGCCTGGAGTAGTGAGGCATGTGATGATGTATAAATAGCCCTGACAGAACAATATTATAAACTATTGGTGCAGCTGAGATAAAAATAGCAAGTTGCTGATTCATCTAAGATACTGGCTGAAGGGATGGCATGAGGTTCAGCTGCAACAAACCTTCCCGGCTAAAAGTGTGTTACTTCACCATGAATCAACTGCTCAGATCTGTCTTTTTTTTTGTTTTTCTTTCAGAAAAGCACCTGTCTCTTCCCTGCTTTGGTCCTCCATTACTGAACACATGAAATATAGGGCCTGGTTTTATTTCTGTTTTGCTTACACTGAAATATGTTGCAGGCAGAGAGTACTTGGAGGCTTTATATAGACTTAGGGAAAGCAGAAGCATTCCTAAAACTGCTTGCCAAGCGCTTGGTAACAGCGAGGTTTATGTTATTGTTCACAGCTATGTTTCCACTTTGCCTGCCTCTAGAAAAACAAACAAGGGACCATTATTTCAATAAACCTGGAAATACTGAACTGTACTTGAACAACTCTGAATCTGAGATGACTGGGTTGTTTTATGGCTTTCAATAAGACACGTGCAAAGTCAAGTGCAAATCCACATACAACCTGCTGTTGGAGTTTAAAAATTTGCCAATTTTTCAGGTGTTGGATTTTGTGCTTTCATGCTGAAAGTGCATTTTATTTTGAAACTAGAGATAGTTGTCAAATCAGACCCCTGTGTCGGTGTCCCGACCCCAGAGGTAACTGGTGGAGAGAGCCTATCAAAGCGGATGAACTTCCAGATTTCTTCCCTCTTTCTTCTGTCTCTTGGCAGACAGAGAACACTGCCAGGCCTAGGGACCAAGCACCACCCCTCCCTCCCTTAGGGGGGTGTGGGCAAAGGGCTGAGCCCAGCCTGGCCACCATGTCTCCCCCTTCCCTGAGGGCTGGAACACAGAGGAAGCTGAGCCCTTGGACTATAGATGCAGCTTCCAGCCAGGCACTGGTATCTGAAGCATGGACCTGCCTGTTGCTATCCCCACACTGTTCTCACAACTTGATCATCTCTGAAGATGCTGAGGTGGTGAGCTCATAACCCTTTCCCTCCCTTGGAGCTGTAACCACTAGGGCGAAGGAAAAAGAAAGAGGAAAGAGAGAGAGAGAGAGGCCCTAGAAAGGGTCCTGTTTACCACAGCAGGGGAGGTCTCCTGTGACCAGTGCCATATTGCCTCTGTCCTCACCACAAGCTTGGCCCCACAATGACAAGGGCCATGGGGCTGACACAGATGCTGTATCTCAGCTCTGCCACTGGGAGAATGAAAGAAGTTAAAATAAGTGGGAGAAGACAGGTCCTAATGTGGGCTTCTGAAGGTTCCTACTGCTTGGCCTGAAGTTTTGTGTTAAAAAGAGCAGGTGGGACTGATCTCTTAAACCTTTGGCAAACAGAAAGAGACTAAAATTCTAAGGCGTCTGTTGTATGCTTGCATCTGAGATGCTGCTGTGGCCTGAAGATCATTGAGGGTCTGCTGACCATAGTCACATTGTGAAGAACTCCCAAGATGAGAGGAGTTAGAAGCAAGTCTGAGATGTACAGGGGAAGCTGGCATCTGCAAGAGGACCAGAAAAGGGACTTTTCCACAAGCATCACAACATAAGAGGCCCTCAGGAGCCCTACTGGGTTCTATGGATGGAGGGATGGCTGAATTTCCCCCTCTGATTAGAGTGTATTTTTTTCCAGGGCTCTCATCTGAAGCCAAAACCCGATGTGTTAGCTGTCTCATTTCTCTCAGAGTGTGTGTGATGGCATCATGATATAGTTTCCGTTTTACTTTTTTTGGTTCTTTTACTTACTTGGGGATTTTCCCTTTGCTTCTTGGTTGTAGATTCAATAAATTCTTTCTTTTTAGCAAATTTGCTTCATTGCCTGTTGAAGTCTTGCAGAGAGCTTGTCAGTGTGCTTGGAGTGCAGACACCAACCCAGAACTGATCTAGACCTTCATTCTAACCCAGGACATGTGTTTTTCAAATGGACAAAATGAAACCTCACATACCAAGCCTAGAAAATTCAGGACTTAATGGTAATAAAAGAGGTCAAGAGATAGGTGACTTTCACTTTGGAACACATCAGCAGTGATTTCTTGTGCTGTGTCTTCCTTTTATTTAATTAAGTTTTTAAGCATCAGCACCATAGCATCAAACATGTGATGTGATGACCTTCTTCACAAGAAGACCCTTGAGGAAGGTACATGGACAACACGACCAAAACCTAGTGCTAGAGCTGAAATTTCAGGGGTAGCTGCTCCTGGAAAGTTCTCATGAGAGAACTCCACAGTGCTGCCTCTGTGCTTCCCTGTAACAAGAAGCTGTCTGGCATAGAATGCTAACTGGTTACAGCCACAGACAGACAGGCAGTTCCAGGAATCCTTCTCTTATGGCAAATTCTCACCCACAATGTGGCCACCACATTATAAGACACAATTACAAGAGGTCTTAAATGTTTAACTTTCAGTCTTTAAAGCTACACTCATAAGGTAAAAAGAAACCTGGATAATAAATGGTAACTTGTAAACAGGTTGCTTTCCTTTCATATTGGGCAAGTTCCTCTGTAATCATTACAACCCTGCTCAGTGCAGGGAGAGCCAGGGCACTCGCAGCCTGCTCTGCATCTCCTGTGTGACTGACTGCCCCCCACAATGCCTCCAGTTGCTTGTGCATCATTTTGTGATCATTGCATAATGAGGACAAAATCTCAATCAGTGCTGAAGACGGATCACCCTCTACTTGTGAGCATCTTCCTGCTGGATCTCCACAGACAGCATGTGACAGCAATAAAGTCTAACAAATGCAAAACCCATGACTCCATTTACCAGTAATCTATTCAGTTGCTGTGTGCCAGTGACTTACCTCAACAGCATCATCTGTTGTGTTCCTCAACAGCATTATCTTAACTGTGATCATTATCCATGTGAGCCTCAACTATGTGGACATCCTGGCCCCATGAGAGGAGCTTGTTTTGTACAAGTAGTGCTCTTCATCTGCTGACTGCAGCTCAATTTGCATCAAAGCTAAGTTGCTTGCTTTGGACCATTAAGATGAGCAGGACTTACACAAGTATGGAATGTGGTATTAATTTTTAAAACTTGCAGATGTTGCAATCTGTGCATATGGGAATAGCTCCAAATGTTACCCCTGATAGGAGAGAGTTAGATGGGCTGGGTTTTAAAGGTAAGGATGCAGAAAAAGAAAAATCTTTCTTGACTGCTATCAAGGCAGGCCTTGTCTCTGGCCTTGCACACATCTTCTGGCTAATGGCTTTGCATTTCTGATAGTGATAGGTCATCAGACAATGTTTTATGAGCACAAACTCCATAAAATAGTGTGCATGGGGTGAAAATAAAAGGTCATTATTTGCTTTTGATGTATTTTTATATTCTCTAAATCCTTCTTGCTATGCCTAGAAAAGACCTTTGCTGGACATGAGTTTTAGACAGCAATGTCAACAATGACCCTACATATCTGCCCTGGGCAAACAGTGCTGGGCAGGGCACCTTTTGAGATGCCACTGTGTTGTGTGTTGTCTCAAAGAATCTGCAGCTCTAGCATTGCTTTGGCTGAGTTGAGGGCCAGTCAACATGCAGAGAGCATGTAAGTGACACTCAGTAATCTACAAAAGCAACATATGGTTCATATCATCAACATCTCCTTTGTATTGTAACCTCACAATTGCTTGTCTGTTCCGGTAGAACCTACTGATGCTTAAGACCAGCTACAGCTTTGAAGCTGGGGAGAATAACAAAATAACCTGCTCTTTGTTTATGTTAGCAATAAAACCTACCAGGACGTATGATTTGATCATGGCCTTTGGCAAGAAGGCCAGCCAAAGGAAACGTTCTCAGTAAATAGGAGATGAAGGAAGTGGATGGTTTTTCTGTGATTTGCTAAATCTAATCCAAGAAGCTGATGGTTATGCTTAAAGTCTTAGATTACTTTGGACCCCAGCTTTCCAAAAGATTGCTTGAAGGACAGAGAGACAATAGCATTTGCCTCATCCTATGATAAAGGTTGGAGCGATGGAGAAGAGCCAAAACACTACAAGTGCCATTTTCCTGAATTCATCAGAAGCAGCCAACGAGAGGGGTAAACACATTGCCCCAGCACAACAGCTCTCCTCATCATTCTCTTCCCTGAGAATACCTCCCTGCTTCTCCTCCTGCCCTGCCTCAGTTCCTTCTACCTAACAATTTCAAGTTTTGGCACCTCTTCCCCAATATCTCTAGCAAGCCAAACGTGAACGTAATGTTGGCTCAGCACAGCCCAGCTCAATGGGTTTTCCAACAGAGTATTCTGATAACACCCTAGACTTACGAGTGAGTAACAACTCTAATATAGCAGCACAATTTATTCCCACTTCCAGTTTAATGGAGTTTTTCTGATTATTTTTGCAGCATTGTGCACAGGTTTGCTTTTTTTCTCCTGTGGCACAAAAGGGAAAAGTTCCTAACGTGTTCCTGAAATGCCTTGTGAAGCTAATGTGACTTACTCTCTATCAGCAACAGAATGATATGAGAATGAATGAAAGTCAATATTTGTTCTCAAAGTTTCTTAATATTCAGTCCTCAAATGGCATAAGGGAGTAAACTCTCAATTACACAAAGGCAAATACCGAGGAATCCATCAAAGTCAATAGAGTTATTCTGGACACCTGAGTAATTTCTCCCTTGGTATGATTCAGTCTCCAAAATCTACTCTGAATGCCCATAACGACTGTTTGCTATTCACTTACATTTTTAGCTCTGTTAGAACTCTAATTTTTTCCACGTTTCACAAATAGCTGGAGTCAGTTTCTTTCAGATGATACTTTTTCCCCAACTTGGCTTTGCTATGAATAACCTCCATCATCACTACACTGCTTTTGCTCAAATGTTTCATTTTTAACAATAAACATCTATCCCAGATGCCTTATTTTCAGCTTCATTAAATGTTTTACTAGTTCATCTTGAGTCACGTCAATATTTACCTTGGACTTGGTTCCATATCCTTTAGTTTCTAATACCAGAATTCTCCAGACAAGCTTATTGTTCCTGGCTTGACTTCTCCAAGTTGCAGCTTATAACTGTTTCTGACATACTAAATAAGATGCAAATTCACCCAACTATTTGCTTTGCCAGCTCTGCATATTGCAAATGTCGCTGAACTGATTTACTTCAATTTCTGTGTACCCATGGGCCCCAAACTTGTACCCATTTGCCCTGAGGTAATTTCAAAGCATTTTAGTAACAGCAATTAGCAGAAGAGAAAGCAGAAAGCAGGTATCGAACTTTCAGTCATAGAAGTGTAACAGACCATTTCTACTGACCTTTTGCATCCTAGGGTGTCAGGAAACCAGGAGAAGTTGTCAGCCCCTGCACCTTTCTGTTGGTCCTACCTGTACAAACTCAGGTGGTCTTCTAGGAGATGGAAGGTTGTTTCTTTACTCCAGCTCTCTCCCTTACTCCTGACCAGCAGGACTGACTTATGCTGAGCCAGTGCAGCACAAAGGTCTTTGGGCTGCTTCTTGTATTCACCCATGTGCTGAGCAGGTTGGAAGACACCTTGTAAAACAGTGAGCAACAGCAGGATGCCATGTTCAAGACAGGAGGGAAGCAGCAGTATGGAGGTAAGTTTTCCACTAATATCAGTAACAATAACGGTAACTAAGACTGCAGAGAGGTGGTGTTGAGGCTCATAGCGGAGCAAGACAGAGCCTAGGAGCATGTAAAGGTGAGTGGAAAAGATTCTGACCCTTCAGCAACCTCATAAGAGCAACCTCTGGCTTTGACAAGAGGTTGGCAATAACTGCTGTGTGGCAACAACAAGACATAAAAAGGAAAACAGCCATGGACATGGGGAGAGTCAGTGCAGGAGTCAGGGGATGGTATTTTAGGGGAGGTAATGGACAGCCAGTTTGTCTGTGGGAGTTCCCACTGCAAGGGTACCTGGAAATAACTCAGTGTGCTGTTGCTGCTCCTTCCCAGTGTAAGTATGTGTGCTTGAGAGAAGTTGTTCTAAATGCATACAAGATGATGGGGAGCAAAAGTTGGAGAAGCAGAATT
The DNA here is from genome assembly GCA_013397515.1 of Upupa epops. Taxonomy (NCBI): domain Eukaryota; kingdom Metazoa; phylum Chordata; class Aves; order Bucerotiformes; family Upupidae; genus Upupa; species Upupa epops. The sequence continues at coordinate 88,113 of VZRI01006599.1, read as the reverse complement.
TTCTTAATAATTTTCTCAATCTCTACACCGAGTTTACTTCGTGTCCCTTTTCAAAGCAGTAGCACAAGAAAGGTAGTGTGAGATTTGATATATTTATATTTTATATTCATGTGCTGCACTGGAATAAAACATTTTGAATTTTATATTGGATATAAAAATGCCAAAGATGTCAAGCTGGGAAAGTGCTTTGAAAAGAACAAAGGACTTTATGTCGGATTGTTTGAGGTCATTTTATCTGTTGTTCCTGACAGTATTTAAATACCTTCTTTCAGTACGAAATGCCTTTGGTTGTGATTCACTGAACTCAGCAGTGGAGACAAGCGGGGCAGCAGGGCGCATACCATGAGGGGATACACCAGCAAAGAAGCTCTGAGCTTCTCCAAAGTCAATGCGGTACCTGTGCCATGAACCCACATTTGTCAAGAGGTGTCAATGTGACCTAGGGAAGCAGTAAGCCATGTGTGAGGGGGAAGACACTTTCACATCAAGCCAATTTCCCCGACTAAGATACTCCTAGGAGTAGGTTAAGGAGATGGTTTTAGTTGTCTAACCAGGTAAGCAAGATTTTTAAACTGAAATCCAGGGTATTAAGATCTGCTCACACGGTGCAATAATTTTGGTGGTTGCCACATGTAGAGCATTCACTGGGTTCATCTTGGAATCCTTGTTAGGGCGCTTTAGCAATAACAGTACAGATAAATAATCTCTGTAGTTAGCCCACATGCCACTGCTAACACCTCAGAAGGTACCTCTGTGCACTGTAATGAAACTAATGTATCTGTGTACCCTAGACCACATTAGAGCTTACATGCTACTCCTTCTGTGCTTTGACCCCAAAGGTCTGCACTGCCAAGAGCACAGCTGAGTATTTGTTTGGTTTTGAACAAACTTACTCATCTCTAAGGCAGAGTGGTCATTTTCCTATTTAGGTCTGAGCCAGAATCAGGAAGAGAGATGAGCTCGAAACAGGGATATTCAAATCCCCTTCTCTGTCCTGTGTCCCCCTGCACATACAGTCCAATGAAAAACAATTCAGCCTGGTACAAGAAGGGGTATGAGACAGGATGAGGGACCACTGTCTGCCATAAACACAGGCAGCTGGAAGATAAGATTTAATGGCTGAATACCAGATTAAATTCAAGTTTCATGTAAATGATAGCTTATGGAGACCTAATAAATGATTCTGTGCAATGCATAATCAGAGATTTTTCTCTGCCATTTTTGTTGTCCATGTGTGTTTTGGAGATTATTTTTCCTCCTTGGATGATCGTGTTCAGGTTTTAAAATTTATATTAATCTGCTACTACACTTATCTGTCACTCTGTGAAAAGGCTTGGTTTTAAATGGTCTTCTTTTCCTTCTTCTTTTTAATGTGCTGCTGTATCAGCACAGAGTATTTAGGGTAAGACCTTTCAGCAGCAGTACTGCACAGTATGGGATGATGCGTAGGAAGGCTCCTATTTACCTAGCACGTTCTCTTTTGACCCAAACAACAAATCAGAGTCTTACAGGCTTTGTGTTTACCCTGGCTGAGGACTGGCGAGGGGCTTCACTGCAAATCTCTTCTCCCAAGGACAGTTTTAATTTCCAGAGCAAAGGAGGACTCAACCAGAGACAGAGGCTTTGCTCACAGATTCCACTACACTCCATTCAGGCAGCAGTGCTGAAAGTGCAAAAGCTATCAGGGTGGTTTCATTTGTGCCATTTGGGGTTTTTTATTTTTCCACTGGGTCAGGGGTGCTATTCTAAAGAAATTATGAATGCTCCCTTCAAACCAAAGGTCTTTGATAGCCTCTGCTGTGTACCATCAGATGTCCTCTCCTGCTCTCCATCTCACCTTCCAGCTAGAGGTTACTCAGGGTACAAAAGCTGCACTTTACCCACTCTCACCACCCCTGTCAGGTTGAGCTGGTGTGCTGGCATAATGACCAGCTCTGTCCTTCCACCTTTGCTTGGAAAATAGACAGGGAAAGGACAATATAGGAAGGCACTGCCAAAAAAACCCAAACCCATTGCAGAGGATGCTTGTGAAATCCTCACATTTCTGGTTGTGCTGTCCTAGGTAGTCACCTGGGCCAACCACTTGAGTCTGGACAAGTGAGGCCCTGTGATCACAAAGAATACACTTCTCTCACTCTGTGCTCTCTAAATGCTTCTTATTCTGAGCTTGTTCTAACTTGTGACCTAAAGAAAAATGATATCAGATTACTATGCTATCCTGATCAGTGCTCACTTACTCTCAGTCACCCTTTGCCTCTGTACCTTCCATTAGTGTTTCCCTCAACTGTTTTGTTTTCGGGTTTTTTCCAAACAAAAAACCAGGAAACATTCCAGTAACGTTTTCCTGCTGCTAAATAAGAGCATTTTATTTGCTAACATCCACTTGACTTTGATCCTAAGCAGCACAGTGGCTTTATGCATCACATTTCACAGAGGGCCCATGATTTCAGTGCTGATTGCAAGATAAGAGTCATGCTAGTCCTACCTGCTTGAGTTCTCTTTTCTCCTGAGCTCTGGGAATTTCCATGTATTGTCTCCACTCCCACCAGCCATTCTGCATTTGACCATACAATTGCTTTCCTCCTGGAAGAGCGGGGACAGTCATTCAGCCTGCAGGTCATTTCTAGATTGTCTTTAATCATTAAGCAGTTTTGCTGACAGCAATCTCACTTCCAGGGTAAGGGAAAAAGCCTTCATGAAAAGACAGAGGGTGTGAGGATGCTTCTGAATTAGTTACCAAAAGAAGATACAAGGCTCAATTCTTATTGCCAGTCTCGTCAGCGGAAACTCTGGAACTCCAGTGAAATCAGTGTAGTCACACTGGTGTAGCTGAGACCCAGATCAAGATAGAGGGTTCAGAATATGTTGCTCTGAGGGTTTGGTTTTTCTTTATTATTACACATATCTCATCTCTTGCTTTATGAGTTATTTTGAAGGTTTACTGTATCCAAGGAAGTAGAGCAGGAGTTCAGATTATGAACTTTGATTGTTCATGGTTTATTCAATAATTTTAATAAAGTTTGAAAAGGTTCCCTTCCATCAAAGAATGTCCCCTTTGATTAATCAATTGAATTTGATATTTTCTCCATGGAGAATACAAAGCAGTAACCTCCCTTTGCTAGTTGTTTACAGGCAGCACATGACAGAACCATTATTTTCTAAGTAAAAGAGCTGTGATCAGAAATGTTAACCCACCACTTAATAATGCAGCATCTTCTTCCTTTAAAAAAAACACACAATAGGAACACATCGAGCCATTTTTAATATAATCTGCATACTTTGCAGATAGCATACGTAGGGAAACAGAGAAATCTGAAACGGCCTTCCTCACATCTACATCTGGAACAGCCGCAGTAGCAGCTCTGCTGAGCTTGATTTTACTCAGTGTTGCAGGATCAACATAAAATCTAGGCTGAGAATTACAGGGAGTAAATGTCCCCCTGACAGTCAAGACAGTAACTTTGATCCAAGAGTATTTCTGGCCGCAACTCACTTTCAAAAGCAGCTTTGTCATCCGTGCCTGGCCTAGTCCCAATAAGTGCTATTATGATTTGCTACATTTTCTATAGAACCAGGAGACCATTTATTAGCCCTGTGGTATTGTACTGAGCTTCAATTATGTAATAGTCATTATTCTGCTGAATATCCGAAGCTTTGTAAGAAAGTTTTCTTTCTGGAAAGAAATGTACAAGGCTCTCAAATGATTTCGAGGAAGATCAAACTCCCCGTTTTTTTCTGCTAGTTGAAAGAGGAAAGGTTTCTTCTTGATATAAATCATGAATAATTTGAATAGATTTTTTTTTTCCAAAGAAAGAACCTCTTTTTTCTTTGAAAGCCATTGATAGCTTGGGATTCAAGCAGGAAAGAATAAAATAAGAAATAATAGTTTCTTCCTAGAAAGGAGCATCATAGGTATGCTTCCAAATTAGCAAGATTTTAAGAATTATAAACAAGGAGTGTGTGTGCCCGTGCGACTCGTGTGCTTACTTGGGAGAAATGAAGGGCTCTTCCATATGTAGTGTGGAAAAAGATAAGGCAGGTCCTCAGCTGGTTTAAGCCCCTTTGATGCTGCTTTTGCAGCTGATTTAAGTTGTGGACGCTCCCCACAGTCCTGCTTGCTTGTTTAGTGCCCTTTACTGTTCAATATTGCAAACTATTGATAATTGATCAAATCCCAGTGGCCTTCTGTGTCCGATTGGTCTGAGCTATCCACATCTCCCAGACTTCTCAGTAAATGAATTATCATAAAATAACTAGTAAACTAGTTACCAGCATAATGAAAGAACTGTTGCCTGACTGCCATAAAATAACCAATAGTCTCCTGACATCATCCTCTCTCTGTCATCCCTTAGTGTTAAAATAATAAACCCAGCCCCAAACCATAGATTTTAAAAAGCACTGACTTCAAAATAAAAATTGATCAGCCCCAAGCAATTCTGCCGTTCATGAGCCATTTTACATGATTAAAGGCTTCAAGCTTCCAGTTCTCAGAGGCTTTACCAGTTCTCACTCATGTGTAAATTTTCCCATTCTCTCTGTCAACAGCCAGACACCACAGTCCCTGTAACCACAAGCCACCAGGTAAAAGACAGTCCAGCTCCAGTTACTCACTTGAACAGGTATTTTAGTAAAATCACTCTGGCTCTATGCCAGCTGAAGAAGAAAGCACAGAGTAAGTCTACAAGCTTTTTCTTTCTTGGATGGATCTCAGTATCAAAAATGCACAGCTGATGGGAATTTGCTACCAGGTTTGCTCCCCTGCTACAAAAACAACCAGTTCAAACACTGCCACTACTGCTCAGCGTGACTGCAGCCACTGCATAACTGCAGGAGTAGGGACTGTGGTAGGTCCTCACAATGATGAGGCCCCATCTTGAGGTCTGGATTCAGTTTTGGGCACTTCAGTACAAGAAATACATTAAGGTGCTGGAGTGGATCCAAAGAAGGGCAACAAGGTTGGTGAAGGGTTTGGAGAACAAACCTTTTGAGGAGTGGCCGAAGGAGCTGGCACTGGTTACTCTGGAGAACAAGAGGCTGAGGGGAGACCTTGTTGCTGTCTACAACTACCTGAAAGGAGGTTGTAGAGATGCGGGGGCTGCTCTCTTCTCACAAGTAACAAGTGATAGAACATGGGGAAATGGCCTCAAGCTGCATGAGGGGAAGTTTAGGTTGGACATGAGGAAAAACTCCTTCATGGAAAGAGTCATCAGGCCTTGGAATAATACTTGGCACAGGGAGGGGAGTTGAATCGCCATCCCTGGATGTGTTTTAAAGCCACACAGATCCGAAGCTTAGGGATATGGGTTAGCAATGGCATTGGGGCAGCTGGGTCTTTTCCAACCTCCATGATTCTGTAGCAAGCACATGTGTGCTTGTATGAACGTCTTGCCCTCTGTAAGGACAAGCAAGGATAAAGCAGGTGACAACAGATTCTGACCACAAGCATGTCATCCCCTGGTTATTTTTTGCAGTATAAACAAGTTATATGAGGATCAGATGCATTTGCATTTCATTCACTGATTACACTCAGAGCAGCATTTCAGCATAGTTATTTTTCACAATTGTGAGGGAAGAAGTTGGATACCTAGTTTATCTTCAAAAGCGAATTGAAGTAAAGTGTATTTGGAAGCTGCATGTTTATTGGATCAAGTGAAATAAGGCACCAAGCCAGAATCTGATCTTGTTTGCCGCTATGTAAATGATGAGTAAGTCTGCTGGGGTCAGCAGAGCAGCAGCGGAGTCACATGAGTCACAGCACACTGCTCTTTGGAAAGATTTCTCCATGGCTAAATATACTATTACAGTTGCTTCAAGGAAAGCTCTGCATCAAGTTCTAATAAATGCTGGCAGCGATGCTGAGCTCTGAGCACTCCTAAAGCCAAACGGATGAACAGGAATTAACAAGTGGCCTTAAAAACCTATTGAGGAGCATGGAGGTTTTGTCCACGCACAAACCGAGGAATCTGAATGTTGGTAATGAAGATCATGACCTAACTTTTCCACTGTCCATATTTAGCCACCGTTCAAATGGGTCTGAGGAGAAAAAAAGAATAAATGTAGGAAAAGATATAATTTTCTTCAGGATTGAAGTGCAAAAGGTACCACAAAACTCAAGAGATTTTTTTGCTCACGTTACCATTGAGCTACACGGCAACACAGTGTTTGTTGTGCTGTAAATTTCACCAGGCTTGTCCCAATAAACATTGTCTTGCTCGCACTAAATGACCCTACTATTATCAGCAAACAGGCACAGCCACAGCGACAGAAGCCAATCCAACACACCATCCCTGTCACCCAGCAAAATAGTAATTCCAATAAACCCCTTTTATATCTCCATCTGATATACACGGTGCTGAATCTGGAAAAAATGAGAGATCAATAAACCATAAAAGAGATGCCCTTTGGTCTTTTCTTTTTTTTCAGTGGGGTCATACTTTAGCGCTATTTCAACAGTAGTTTTCAGTAACTAAAATTGCTTATCAAATGTAGGTCTGCTGTTCTCTATCAACAAAGTACTGAATTAGAAGAGATTTCATAATTCCTTATGAATTGCTCTCCTACCTAGTCTTTCCACTGGAAGCCTGATTAAATGAGTATTATTTCTTCTTAAGTGGTTTTACAGGTCATTTATCTTAGATTTATGAGTATCAACCTACTTTAGAAGGTATTAGATAGCCTTAACGTTTGACACGTATTCTCTAAATCATTTACAGTGCTTTCTATTTGCAGTAGACTATCAGTAATCTTCTCAATATTAGGTTTTATTGACAATGCACCATATAGAGCCCTTATTATATGGTAATGATTTAAGATAGGTGCAAGCTTGGGAACTAATAAATCCAAAAGCTCATTTTGGATTGTTGACACAGAGCTAAGGAATAATGTGCATCCATCTAACTCACCCTGTTTCTCAATAACGTAACACACACACATGTTTGATCTGTTAGGAGCACAGCGCAGAGATGGGCAAACAGATCCTAATTCCTGCTTGGAGCCTGACTGACTCATGCTTAAAGCTCTGTATTTACTCAGAGAAAAGCACCAATGGATGCCAGATTCCATTACAAGGAAGCACCTGCACCTACCTTAAAGTGTGCAGATGGTGCTGGTAATGGTGTGGTGGGGGGGAAGGGGGCTCAGCCCAGGTCTCCTGAGCATGGGATAATGCCTCATTCCAGCCAGCTCATCATAGGCTGCTGTTGCTGCTGCTGAAGTTTGAGCGCCTCCAGAAGCCCAAGCATGCCAAGGTAAACATGCCCATCGAGATCAAGAAACATTTGGACTAAGCAGGTTGTTGGTAAGACTGAGATTAAAGGCTTTAAAATCAGCCCCATAATTTATATTCACAAGACAGTATGGAAAGCTGTCATATATAACAAAGACATACTGTCACGTAGCCCTAAACAATAATAGTTTCACAGAAATATTGGCACTGATAGTAATTGAATTCAGTTGAATAATTGATTTGAGTACTTCAATAGAAGATCAGCAGCCATATCGATATTACTCAAAGAAAATTGGAGTAGGAGAGAAAAAAAAAGAAAGCTAGTGTCTTTGATAACAAATTAACATCTCACCAATGAGTTCTAAGGAATTAAGGTCCCATCTGCAACCCTATAAGCCAAAGGTATGTCTTTGAAATGCAGTTGAGAGATCTGTGTCAGTCCTGCTTTTTAGAGTACATTGCTGAAAATGGTTACTGGGGCACTGGAGCTGCATGAACTGGTGATTTGTTATGTTGCAATATGACATTTAAAAAAAAAAAGGCTGGAATGATCTCAAACCAAGACCAACATAGAAATCTGAATCCTGCTTTGTACCAACAACCAGCTGGTATGAAAACCCCAGTGAAAAACTGGTGTTAGTGGCAAAAATTGACCTGTGACAATAATACTGACCGTGACTGGCAGGGACGTTTTGCACAGAGATGGCTCTCCATCACCCTGCTCATTCAGAAAAACAACCTGAAATCTCTTATTCAGGCTGGAGGCGTGGCAGCCTCACTCTGCCTACAAATCATTTAGTAGCAGAAAAACCACCACTAGTAAACATCGAGTGCTCCAAACTGCAATCAAAATAAACCACCTCACTCAAAGTCATGCAGTAAGCATTGCCATACCTTGTCTTGTTCAGGCAAGACCAAATGAAGTTACAAAATAAGACTCCCCATCACTGTATATGTAATTCTGGTCACAAGCGAGGCTCTGTAGACCCCCAACCACATAACACACTGCAGGCAATCTATACCCTATGAAATGCCTTAGGAAATAGCAGAACTATCACCACTACTGTTTATTTTATGAGCGATGCAAGTTCATTCTGCAATGTGGTATCTACATTTGTGTAGGCTCACTTCATCCGCTCTGATCCCAAATCAGCAAAATCAAACAACTTTTAACATCTTTCTGTGGTAAGTGAAATTTCTTTTACTGCTGTGAAGAAGGAAGGAGGTCAAGAAGGCTTGGGAAAATTTGTCAGTATGATCTGTAATATGAATTTGGCTGAAAAAGAAATTGAGAACATTTATTTGGAAAACAATCAAAGGGCAGATTTTTCCTCTTGGAGATGTGTAGTAATTCATGACTTACATTCTCCAAAGAAACTTGCTACTCTGATGATGAGGATAGCAAAATATTCACTGACTGCCTGACGGACCAAAGATGGTCATTTTTCCTCCCATTGGCAGTATCTTACTGTTTAGTCCGGACCATGTGTGTGTCCCTCAACACACAGATAAAGGCTGAATGATGCATCTCTGCCCAAAGCTTTCTAATCTAAGTTAGACGTGGCACAAAATGAAATGACAAAAAGTTCAGGACAGGTGGTAGTAATTGAGGCTCAGTCTTGCAGACAATGACACATGGTTTCTCTCACATGGCTATCTCAACTGCACAGGGAACACCTGCTTCTTCATGCTTAACCACTTACACCACCTCAGCACTCAAAAGTGACTGATAAAACTGAGGTTCTGGAAAGCCTCTGAGATTAAGAATTGTGAGCCTCCTGTATCTGGTCCAACAGGGGTTAAACAACACACAAAATTAAAGTGTGAAATGTATTGCCATTGAACAGCATGGTGGTCAGAGGTACAAAGAGTGAGACAAATACATGGAGAAGAAGACCTCTGATTTACTTTGGCTCCACAAGTTTCTGATGTGCTAGTCAATGGAAGGATGTGTCTTCACGCAGTGGACCAATCTCAGAGTGCCCTGTTCCCTCTCCCCTGAGCAATGACCAAAGCCAATGCCAAAGGAAGGACCCTGGAACACTTGAACCCTGCTCTGTTCACACATGACATGTCCTCTGCTATAGTCAGTGCAATCATAGACACTTTGAACAAGAAAATGGTCTTGGCTGGAGACTAAAAGATGTAAGATCTGGATTTTAAGAAAAAGTTGTATGAGCCATCTTCAGAAAGGGTTAAAAAAAGCTAAATGAGAACTTTTCAATGTTCATCTAGACCAGCCTCAGAGGAGGGAGGCAAAATCCTGAGGCCTTCTTTGCTGTCACTGGAGGAACTGGCGTGCCTAGAATGTGCTTCAGAGTATCCTGCAGAGGTTCTCACCATGAATCAGCATACACATCAGCATCCCAAACTGGTACAGTTCCAGCAGTCTTTTCCCGGAAATGGAGAAATACCTCACTCATTTCGGGTGAATAACTTTTACAGACCATTCTTCCTCACAGCTCATTTAGATCTGCTCCTCTCTCGTTCATGCTACCCCACCTGTCCAGGGTGCTTGCAGCAACTCCCTTTTTCCTTTCTCATTCTTTGAATTAGCTGCATAAACAGGCAAAATCCACCCACCCACTGAGCAATGGTGAGAGCACAGGATTCTGCACAAACCCAAATGTGACGTTTCACACAGCTTTTGTTACATCAGCACCCACACAGGCTTTACAGCAGTCTGTAGTGTAAAAGGTCAGGTTGTTTCTGCCCTGGACATATTTTACATTCTATTCTCTCTGCAGTATTACTAATCCCAAGTTCTGGTTAATGCTCTGCATCTGAATGGGACTCTCAATTATATGAGTCACTAAAATCATCCTTCCATTTTTTCTTCCTTGTTTTTGGTCATGAGTGTGCAATCTGAATCCACAACTGCTGGAACATGGAGCTTGGTCATCACATTCAAAGTACCACAAGAGAACGGGATGAAGTGTTATGTCCAGCTTGGAGCTGCTCATGGCAAGCAATGGCTGCCCATGTGTTTTGTCACTTCCCTGTGAACTGTGACAGCAAAGTGCTGGTGATTTGACCTTGAACACAAGTCCTACCTAGACCACCAACCACTGCACTGGATAAGCGTGTGGTTGCGCACAGTGGTAGAGGCAGATACAGAACCATCCTGAGGTGGATGGCACATCAGGAAGGATGTATTTTGGTGGTCAGCTGAACTGAGGGTGTGATTTACATGGGCCAGTGATGACTTGGCATGTATTTTGTGGTCAAGTTGGTGGTGGAGGTTATTGTAGAAAATGTCTTTTTCTCACTTATGCAAAGCTGAATTCAAAGCCTACGCACAGTGGTTATTTTGGGAAAGCAAATTTTCTAGGAATGCCAGTTTCCATTTTAGGAAGGAAACAATGTGGTAATTTTCCAATTCAAATCTAGTTTTGGTGCAGAAGACAAGAAACAAGGCTGGAGAAGAAAAGGTCATGGCAAAACACTATGGAACAGGTAGAAACCATTTTTCTCTTTCTGTCTTCTTTACCACCTTTTTCAAGCCAGCTTCTTCCTAGAAAATCTGCTTTCCGTCTCTTCTAAACTTCCGTCACTCTGTCAGTATAATTCAGGAAAACACTGCCTGAAAATAGAGATTTTCTTTACCAGAGGATAATTACTAGTTGTTCACTGTCTCATAATAAAATCCTGACAAAGACCACGGTTTCACCATGAAGATGCAAAAAAGCATCAATATTATACATTAAATAGGAAAATCTACACAGCTTCATCTGTCTTCTGTCCCCTGGAAAACCAGCACTTCTCTGGCAGATAATTTAGATTGTAACATTTTTTCCTTCCATTTTACAAGACCTGTCTGATTTAAATGGTTTTAAATTATTTAAATAAGATGGGAACCTATCAGGCCGACGCTAAGTTTGTGTATTGTAAAGAATGATGTTACATCAACAGTGCCAGAAAAAAAGTAAAATAAAAAAATCAAAGATTGTGATAGCAAAGCCCCAACTGCAGGGCCCAGGAATGACAGTATAATTATTTTTAGAGATGACTATAGTAGTAACTCAACATGACACAAGAGACCTGAGAAACAACAACCCTGATTTAAACTAAAAGAAAAGCCAGGAATGCAGAATGGAGGCTGCTCTTAATGCACCATATTGCATCTGAACACTTTGTTCCTATCCATCCATCCAAAAGCATGACGTTTTGCATTTTATATTAACATTCTGAAGACATTAAAGGATCCCTCAAGTTGATGTTCACATGTTGTTTCAGAACACACATTCTGAATGCTTAGAGAAATAGTCCATCTACCTTTTACTCATTGTCCCTCCTTCAGACTCCTAACCACCCTCCCTCCCACTCCCCGAACCAATCCTTGGGGTTTTTTCTATTAGTTGCATTATTTAGTTCAGCAGGAAGACAGTTACAGGCACAGTTTGTGGGACTGGAACTTCACTTTGGGTCTCTGCAGTACCTCAGCCGTTATACACGTGCACAAGACTGAGTGCTAACAAATCACTGCAGCAATACTCCATGTTAACATACAACTTCTCATCTTCAAAGCACTTGAATATTTCCCAGAGGTTCAGCAAAATCTGGGAGAGGGATGAAAAGACATGGGCAAAAGGCTGTGCTTGGTCTGATCATACATCATCATTAGTCCCTTTCTGCGTAGAGTGGGGAGGTTGGGGGTCCTCTGATTTAAGCCTGAGGTGCTAAACAGTGCTAAATTGCCAATAACAGGTTGTCACTAAAATATATTTAAAATAGACTGATTCTTTTTATATGGGCAGCTCTCTTCAGTTGTTTTGTTCTCACCACTGAGTTGAAAAAAGGGAAAATTGTGACATTAGCATAACATTTTGGGAGATGAATTTATGGATCAAAATAAAGGACATTTTGATTTCAGAGAGTTTTGATAACAAAACAACCCACATTCTATTTCAGTGCAATAAACCAACAAAGAACATAACCGGAATGTTAACAATTCTGAGATTAAAATCTTTTCAATGGGTTTTTTTTGAAGGCAAAACTCATAATTCTGCAAGAATTCAAAAATTCAAAGCACAACCGTAGGCTTTTGAGAGCTGAAAGGCAGCTCACAGCAATTGGCTGGCCAGGGCTGAAAAGAACCATCAAGGAAACTTGGAAGAGGATGATCCTCCCCTAAAACATTCCAGCACGCCCCCTCACCATTGCTCTTGCTACCGGTGCGCGGCCCTGCGCGGCGGGCGCGCTCCCGGTTGAGGCGCGGGTGGGTAGCGCCCCCTGCCGGTCATTACTGGCAGCAAGTGGCTCGCTCCGGGGGGGAATAGGGGAGAGTAAGTAGGAAAAGTAATGGGGGTGGGGGTATGTGTGTGTGTTTGTTTGGCGGGGAAATAGCGGGGTAAATAACAGGTGGGAGAAAAATAGTGAGGGGAAAAATAGGAGAGAAATATATCAGGAAATGGGGAGGAACTGGATGGACATGGGAAGGAAATGGGGGGAAAGACGAAGAAAAGATGGGGGAAAGATGGGAGAAATGTGGGGGAAAATGAGGAGAAAAAGGGGGGAACTCAGGGGGGAAGGTGGAGAAAATAAAGGGGAAAAGATGATGGGGAAAACGAGGGGGAGAAAAACCATGGGGGAAACAAGAGAGGAAATGGGGAAATAGTTGTTCCTAGGGATTTGCTGTTGTGGCTGGGAATACTGCTTCATTCAAGCAGTGAATGTTGGAAATAAAGTGAAAGGTATTAGATATGTTTTAAAGCTTAGGAAGCAATTTTAAATGAAATCACGTCCATATTATTAATGAATAACTGCAGCAAAAAGTGTGTAAGTACATGTTAATTAAATTCTCTCCTTAGTACATCTGCAGTGCCTCAAAACGACATCGTATTCTCCTTCCAGCAAAATTTCCTGAAGAAAGCCCCTATAGGTGTAAAGCCGAAATCACCAAATCTTTCATGACTGAATAAAGGAAAAAGAATGAAACTATAGCAATTTTTTTAATTAAGATTTTTATTTAGAAATGAACAGCAACATGTTTTAATTACATATCCTTCCGGTTGTATTTCAGTCTAAATTTGAGGAGCAGGGATGAACTATTTCCAGGTAAATGTTAACAGAACTATTTCCCTTCACACGCTGATAATTATGTTTACCATATCCTACCATCCGGTTTCTGCAAACTTTAGTGATACCTTTCTCATCTATTTAGGACTTTCTAATTTTCTTCCTGTGAAGCCAAACCTCCTTTGTGCATTTGCAGCTTTGCGTTTCTCTTTGCCTGCAGAGAAAATAAGAAGGAAAAAACCCCAAAAAACAACGATGGGGCTATGTTGGGTAGCACATTGTCTTTGTGGGTTTGACACACTGTAGTGCCCTAAGACAGACACTATCCCACACACTTTCCTGTTTTGCACATGTACGGGTGTTTCGGACTGAACTGAGGTGATAATGCTTTATCATATGAGTGCGCATGACTCTGATGGATGGTGCAAATGCCACAGACAGGAAAGGATCTGGGAAGACCGTTTCTCACATAAGCTTGTCTTGGGAGATGGCTGAGCTGGCCAGATCCTCAGGCAGCCTTTACCAGTAATTCAAATCAGAAAAACTGCTGTGGGATTTGGTTGTGGCCACCATTTTTCCTTTGCTGTGTATGTTTGTTCTCTAGCATGATGCATTTTATTGAAACATTGCTGGGAATCAAAACGAAACAACAAAACCCCTAGAGTTCCATGATGTTGCTTGTCTTTATTAATTAGCCACATAATTATGGATGGGTCTCTCATTCTGAAAATCCAAGCTGATGTAGATGTTTAATTTGCAATGTGTTTAATTTGCAATGCAGGAAGGTACAAGGGTTGTGATGTATTTCAATGAAATCTTTGGCAGTCATAACGTGTAACAATCTTTAATCCTACAGCATATGGAAATGTGGGATCACTGGAAAAAAGGGCACAGGTACTGGGGGGTTATGGGGAGTTTATGTGTACTCAGCATCAGCATTCAGCACTGCAAGAATTCATGAGAAATGGAGAGAGTACAACAAGGGTCTTGCCAAGACTTACAAAGTTTGCTCAACAACTGGAACAGGCTCAGAGGGCCTTTCCAGACTCCACATAAGCTGCTCCAATACTTACAAGTTACATTCCTAATGAATTTCATGTAATAGTGATAAAGTTAATGGATTTGACCTAGAAAATCTTGCAGCAACTTGCTATTTGAGGAATTTTTGGGTTGTCAGTCCTAGAAATCCCTGTTAGTGCTATACTTCAACTCTTGGTGGCCAGAATCATAGAATCTTTTAGGTTGGAAAAGATCTTTAAGATCATTGAGTCCAACCATTAACCTAACTGACCCAAGGCCACTGCTAAACCCTGTCACTAAGTGCCAGATCTACACAACTTTGAAACACATCCAGGGATGGTGATTCAACCCTGTCCCTGGGCAGCCTGTTCCAAGGACTGATGACCCTTCCCGTGAAGATGTTTTTCCTCATGTCCAACCTAAACTTCCCCTGGTGCAATCTGAGGCCATTTCCTCTTGTCCTATCTCTTGTTACTTGTGAGAAGAGCCTAGCCCCCACATCTCTACAATGTCCCAGCTAAAATGATTTCAAAGTATTTAATGATGAGCATCAAAAAGCTGGAATTTCTACCTCATCTTTGTACCTTTGGAAATGGCCCTCATCATAGTCAATCCATCCTCAACTATCAACAAAAGTGTTCCCACTGCTCTATCCACTCCCATTATTACATGTATGCTTCATTGCCTTGCTGTGGAACACTGATCCTCCAGACAAATCCTCTCACAGCCACCCTAGCTGCTTCTTCTTCTCCAGTTCATACACTTCTCTGTCTCTGGTTCTACCTTCAGTGGAAATTAGCTGCCACCATACTTCAATGTGGCTGCTGTTGTCAGCACTGGGAGTTCAGAATAGAAGTTATTATTTTCTAGGCTCAACTAGAAGAACAGCTGCCTCGTGTTCCCTGGAGACACAATGCAGATTGTGAAATCACAATTCAGACATAACAGAATGGAATGGGCTTGCCTATGAATCAGGTAAAAATCTAATTATAAGATTAGGTCAGAGGTCAAGAAACTGAGAATTCAGGTGAAAAAGATACAGAAGTGGAAGACTTTTAGAAACCAAAATTAACCTATTTACTGTGCATATTACCAGAGTTGCAAAGCATGAAAAAAAATAAAAAGGCTTTTTTCCTCAACTGTGCAGTTTTTGTACAGAAAAAAACCCAGCATCTAGGCCTGATGTCAATGAAATCATGGTCAAGTAAAAACCAGGTATTTAATTTTTTCTATGCATAGAGACAGGAATAAGATGACATAAGCCAGGCTCCCTTCCGGTTGTAAAGATATAGTGAAATGTAATATGAAATCAAATAGATCTAATGATTCTAATTTATTATCTAATTAGTCTAATTTATATTCCCCATTAACACTCAACTATGTAAAGCCATTTATCTATATCAGACTATTTTCAGATAATACTGGATATTTAATAAACTGTGGCTTGGTCTACAGTGTCCAGTGCAAGGTATCTAAAGTTCAAGATGCCTAACGCCACACGGCTCTTCCAAAGGAGACCAGATTCCACCAATTCCTTGGTGAAATTGGGTTCTAGGCAGTCTGCTCTCAATAATTTCACATTCAGGTCGAAGAAGGTGTAACACAGACGCACTAGCATTCTATATTAAGCACAGAGCAGCTGATCCTGAACCCCTGAAAAGAGATTTTGTCACTAACATTGCCGAGAGCAGGATATGGCCCATGTTTCTTAACTTGTAGTAACGCTGAAGATTCATGTTGTTATATTGCTGACTATTTTTTATCTTATCACATGTAAGCTGACTAAACTAGAGGTTATTTATAGAGGCTAACTCACTTTTTTATGGCATATGGATGCTCTTTTTGCCAGCTTTAGCATGAACACAGTTTATATTCATTAAGGCTGAGCTAGCTAATTAACCATATACAGAATTAGTGCACAGCTTTCTAGTAATAGTACCTCAAGGTTGCCAATAATTTCATTTGGGATTTCACCGACTGCAGACTTCTGATCCTCAGTAGCAACGCCAGTCGTGGCATCTGCCTCGAAAGGCTCTGTCTCTGGATGAGGCTCTTCAAGGTTGCCTTCTTGATCAGACCCCTAGCAGCAACATGTAACATGTGTGTTAGAACATTCACCTGCTCTCTGCTACACACAACAATGTCCTCCCACAGACACTCAAGCATACACAAATCTTGTTTTGGGGAACTTCTGCTGTGACAGAGACTGTCAGTGTCTCTCACTGCCCAGGCCAGGCAGATCCAGAGGTTATGAAATAGGTGAATGAGGTGAGAGTCCTGAGGTGCTGACTTAAATAAACATCCTCTGCTGATTTACACACTAGAAGTAATTTAATTTAATTCCATCTTGGAAGAGAATGCATCCTATATTCTGGAGAAGAAATGTCATTAGTGGCTGGGCTCCAATGGGAATAAATGCAGTAGGACATGCATAGAAAAAGACCTTTAAAAAAGGAACAAAATTCTGTACCTGAGATTCTGTCTCTGAGGCTGTTGGTAATACTATGGATGACGAACACATATCTGAAGTTGTATCTTTTTCTGGCAGAGCAGGGAAGGGGGGCTCTGCAGGTTGGACAAGTTCAATCACATGCTGGCAGTATTCAAAAAAATAAGAAAAAAAGAAGAGAAAAGAAAAAGCAATTCAGGTTTAATTATTGCTCAGAGGTTTCTTGCAGATTTTTTTAATGGAAATGAAATGGCTGGCAAACAACAAAACTCAATACCTTTTTTGTTACTACCCAGGTGCTCAGAATTAGAAAGCATGCTGAAAAATTATTATAGATCAGCTTTAATTTCTAGCTGCATCTCAAGGGGCTCTCTTCATAATACTTGGGAAGAACAGATGATTTTCATAATTTCATAACACTGCAGTTTCTTACTCATGCAGATAATTAAGTTTAGAAAACACTGTGCTTGGCTAACCTGCACAGTCTTCCCAATGCAAATCTGTCACTTCTGAATGGGGATCTTGTTGCCTTTTG
Organism: Upupa epops; assembly: GCA_013397515.1. NCBI lineage: Eukaryota > Metazoa > Chordata > Aves > Bucerotiformes > Upupidae > Upupa > Upupa epops. The sequence goes on along the minus strand of VZRI01006599.1, from coordinate 70,866 downwards.
GAATTAAAGGGCCCCGCTGACCTCTCACCAAAGGAGTCAGCTGTAGTGAAGCTGTAGTGACATGGCAGCAAATAAGGCCCCAAGAAAAGTATTTGAATATGTGACCATAATTTAAAAGTCACTAACAGTCTGCGTTTTGCTGCTTCATCAACTTGTTCCTATTTCTTTCCTGAGAACATGGGAACCTCACTGCTATTCTGCTAGTGTGTGAACAGCAACTCCAGGAATGTTCTGATGAGGAAATGGGTTTTTCCCTGATGGAGTTGCTGGATGCAGCAATGAGTCCATGTGAGGACTCTCACAGGCTCTTGTGAGTGATGCAGAAGGCAGCTCTTAGTCCTCCAAAGGAACAAGGTATAGTGCTGGGGTTTTTCACATGGGTGACAGAACATACATGCCAAAAAGGGTAACAAAAGGCAGTTTTGAAGGGGCAAGGTACAGGGTTCAATACTAAGATGGTATGATTGGGGCCTCTACAAGGCTACTGGGCAAATATTCCAGTTCTGCGTCAGCTATTGTAGACACAATTTTGCTTGGATGGTATAAGTCAATGACATTAATTCGCATCAGGGTAATTGCAGCTCCCCATAAATTAATTTGCTCATACCTTTGAAATCACCACAAGGTTAATATTTAGATATTCAGTTACTGGCTACAGTGAAACATGACAAAAATATTAAAGGTTCTATATATTTGTAGAAGCAATGGCTATAATAAAAAATAAACAGTGAGACCTGGCCATTTAAAAAAAAAAATATCCTGTGTAGTCCTAAAACATTTTCAAAAGTTATTTTTGGATGCTGTCATTACCTTCAAGTCATGCATGAGCACGCTAGAAAAGGATAAGACAGCACTAACCCATGTTTATAAGAATGCAAAAGGCTGACAGAAAGATTTCCAGAACTTAACTGAGAAGAAAAACAGATGTTATAGAATTACACACAGAATCAGACAGAATTATTGAGGCTGGAAAAGACCTTTAAGATCATCAAGTCCAGAAGCATTTTCCTGTATCACTTATGACAGAAATTCTACAGCAAAACTCAAGGAGTAGTCAGAAAGTTTAGGAATCACATCAACGTGAAAAACCCTTAAGTTATTCTTCATAAAATAAAAAAAAGTTTTGTTTTCAAATTGAGGTTTTTTTTTTATTTTTGCACTACAGCTCTCGATTTAGCAAATATTTCTATTTTCTCTGATTACTTACTTGGCATTTTCTTATTTTAAACTATTAACTGAACTGGATGAGAATTCACAATGATTTTCTGCCTCCTCAAGATAACATTTTTTTGGTTAGTTAGTTAACTACTCATTCAAACCTGATATTTATTAGGATGAAATCATTATTCCACTTATTACCTCCAGTCCAAGTTTTTAAAAATGAAATACTGTTACAAAAAACATGAATAAATTATACCTGGCTTTTAAAAGCAATTCCTGGCTGATCAAATGGGTTTTTTATTGCCTGGATAAGAGGTTCTGTTTTAGAGTAGTATTTGTACTTCAATGTGTCCTTCTAAAAAGAGCAATTCTTCACTCATCTGTTCCATGTCTAATAGTAACCCTTGGATCATTAAGAAATAACTAAACTACAGCAGAACTAGTCTCTTTAATGAGTCTCGATGTTTGGCCAAAAGTTTCTTTTAAAAGACTCTGAAACTTCAGTGGAGAATACGAAGCATTTTGTTTAGCGACAGTAGGTTTATGAGCAGCACCAGAGTTTACAGCCAAAATATAGTGACCTAAAAATGCCATTCTGCATCGCTCCTTCCTATACATTGTGTCCTTAACAAGTCCAGGGGAAAATTAGAACGAATGAATTGTGGTGAGAGCCCGAAGCCAACCAGTGTATTTAAATGAATCCTTCTGATGCAATACTTTCCTTTAAAAAATACAATTAAGTCTTTGTGTTTCCTTTGAACAAAACCTCATGTTTAATAGCACCAATGGCTCCGTAGTAAAATCTATTTAAAAACAGAAAAGGAGACAGTAAATTTTACAGCAGCTTTAAAAAATGTTGCTGGTTTCTGAAGTCTGAGTAAATTTATGGTGAATTACTTCCCCTGACCTACATTAAAAAAATTCCTCCTCCTTTTTTTTAATTCCTGAAGATCTGTCATTAGGTGAGAATTATTCACTATGACAAAGATGTATTACTCAAAGTGTCCCCTTGAATCAATATAACTATCGAAATGTGAGAAACAGTTTGGCAAGATAATAATGCCCTAAAAATTAATTGGCAATATTTTCCTCCTCATTGCCATTCAATGGGTCCATGAGAATTCAAATCTAAAGGAAATGTAAGGCAGCTGCACAAATGTAGATGGCACTTCAGTGTCTGGTGCAGATAAAAGAATGCTCCAGAAGGGACTGGAAGGATAAGAAGTGCAATATTCTTACTAATTCCTAGGTGCGGTGAGGTGCCAAAGGCCCCTTGAACATAAGTAAGTTAGAGCAGGAGAGAGACTTCTCTAACATTCACCAGAGGTTAGCATGGGAAATATCCTTTAGTGTCACCTTCACTTTCCCATTCCAGTTGCATTGAGCCTCAGCATGGTCAGGGATGAGCAGTGTAGCTGGTGTTCAAATGCTGCCATCGATTTACAGCCCTGTGCCACAAATCTCTGGAATCCTTTCTAATAAAAGTATGAAGAAAGTGAGGTAAGTATAAAAGTGCCCTGTTGTTCTGTACATAAACTCACATAGTTTTTCTACTGTTGAGAGCCAACACATTTATTGTGTTTTTGTATTATTTTTTAGGCAGAGCAAAGACAATAAAATATTGTACAGGAAAATTTCTAGAACAGAATAATGGCAGGAAAGAAGATTGGTAAAGCATTCTAATAAATGAGTTCCACAGATGTGGCAGTTATTATAAAATTAGCTTTGCATAACTTTCCAATATACCATTACATTTTCCCCCAGATGTTATCTGTTAGTTAAATTAATTTTGCTTAAATTACTATTATTGCAGATTTTATCCACCCTATATTTTGTTATTTAAAATTTCGGTGGCACAAAACAAGCCCTGGCTGATAGCGTTACTTTAAATAATATATGGAAGAGGTTTTAGTATTATACGAGTGGCCGCTGGGTATATCTTAATAGTCATGGCACAGAATGTCTGCTCTCAAAATATTATGTAGATTAAAACCAGCTATTTACTTACACTCTAATTCAAGTCACTGGAAAGGTTTTGCAGTATTTATGTATGTGGTATGAAAGGAAACAAATCCACTCCCAGAATAAATACCAGAGTTTGGAAATTAGCAAAGCTAAGGTCAAGGTCAGTTTGGATTTACTAAGATATTTGCTGAAAACTAAGAATTTATAGTTGATGCTTATTTCCTATATGAGAAATGAGACTTGAGGGGGTGGGGTACTCCCCGTATTTTTTTACAAAAAGTATGTAGCTAGAAATGTTTAAAACCCACCTGTTCAGCTTAATTATCTGCAATTTTGTACTTCAGACCCTTAACACCAATTCTCTGTAGCTAATCTCGCCAAACACAGGAAAAGAATTATTTATAAGGATTGGAAAAAAAAATCCCACCTTCAGCATGGACCATTTCTATAGCCTCGTAACATCTTTCACAGCCTTTCATTGGCCTTTCAATGGATTTGGATTTGATTTCACATGAATGACAGAAGGATTTGAAAAAGAGTGTTCTTTGTGGTTATGCTCTTTGCTCCCATCATTTTTGTCATTTCTAATCATATGCCACAGGACTTTATGCTACCAGAGACCTGCAGAGACTTCTGTCTTATATATATCGGTGAAATGTGCTATGAAACAAAATATTTAATACAGGACTTATATTAGTTTGCTGCTCACGCTGAGCACACCCAGCTGCACACCTAACAAAATGTGCTGCAGTTCAGTCACTGCAATAAAAGGCATTTACAAGACACGGTTTGTTAGCTGCCGGTATTTCACGTGGTTGAATCTGAATGAAAAACTAATGGGCAGAGATGCAACTGTCTCACACTGACTCAAACCAGCCTGCCTTTTATTTTTAGTATTCCACCCCTCTTTAACCTGCCAGCATATGCAGACACAACAAATCCTACCTGCCTTCTGAGCCATCACCCACCCACGTTCCCACAGGATGTTTCTGGGAGGCTGCTGATAGCTCTACAAACATATTTGCCATCCCATTTTGCAACAGTACTATACCCAAGGTCCAAAGGACTGAAGGATATTATAAGGCACTAAAAAACTTTAATCCAGATGGGTGATCTGTGCTATATGACTAAGATGGCAGAGTCTCCTTCTGACTGCCTTTGGTGGCAACATTTGTATTAATATTTCAAGTAGAACTAAAATCAGTGAGGGACTAAACTTGGCCATTGAGGCATGTTCCCCACTTGCATGTGGAAACTCCTCATGAGTGTTCCTGAGCAGGGGTTTTTAAACCACTGCTCCTTAAGTGAGAGAAAAGTTCAGTAAGCCAAAGGTACATACTTCATCCTCTTTTTCTTGCATTTCAGAATTTGAGTTAATAAGTTTTAAAGATAGTTTTTTCCACACTTCAGAGATGAGATGTGAATCAGCTTTGCTGACAATACATCAGTAATTAATCTAGTCCAAAATAGTTATCTGAAGCAATTTGGTGCTTACATTGACAAAACAGGATCTGCTCCTCCCCCCAGGAAGCTGTAAATCAGTCAGTGACATCTGGCCTCAAGGACATCAGAGTCATCTGAAATGTGGTAATTTATATTAATGAACATCAATATTAATTCTTAAATCAAAAGAATTTGCTACTGCCATTATGTTTACATACAGAATATTATTTACAGCTTGTGTTCCTCCTTTCCTACATTTTGTCCATAAATTACTATAAGGCAAAGCACTGTCGCAGTTATAAATATTTTTCCTTGGAGTGAAAGCTTTTACATATCCTCTCGCTGTTTTCAGTAATTCAGTGAGGGCAACAACCAGATTTTTTTGCTCCTCCCAGGAACTGCTGCCAATTTTAATGCTCGACTGACTAGAAAAGGGTGCTTCTACAAACACAATCAAAGCCTTCCTCTCTAGAGATATCCTAATGCAAGATGCCCTTAATACCTAGATTCTCTAAGAATAACCTAACAAAAAAAGGTACTGTTTTTACTGGGCTACAGTCATCTACTTCTGCTTTTCCTAAGCTTCCAAGTATTACTGCCAATTTGCAGATTACGCTGAAAGACAAAATAAGAGACATCCAAAAAATAAAAATTGTCACTTGGCTTTCATGGTGAGGACACAGCACTAAATGATTCACCTTGGAATGGTCACTCTAAATTCACATCGTGTTTAGCACTGCCAAATCTCCTAGAGTGATGGGATTACAAAAGAATCTCAGCTTTCATTTAAAAATAAAGTTATCTCTTATGGTTGCAGAGGAAAGATGGAGAACATAAATCCCGAAAGCTCAAAATGTAGAGTGGAAGTGAAAGAAAACAAACAATTATTTTTAAGCAGTTTCCATCATTTTGGGGGATCTGTCTCACCTTTTTACGTATGATTTTAAATACTAACAAACTCCTTTTAAAAGCAATGCAAAGAAATTTTGAAGAAGAGTGAAGGATAATTTATTATTTTTAGTGTCAGAAAGTGCAAATCTTATACAGCAGGACTCTTCAAAGTCCCTCTCTCTACTTCAAGGGCACCCAGTAAACAAGCAAAGAATGGGCAGCTCCTCTTATATACTCAACAGGGATCTAAAGGCATTGAAAAAAGAAACCCAAACCACAAGAGCTATTCTCACAGTAACCACGGAGCTGGATCTATAAATACTAAATAAAAAAAGTACGTTTTGTAATTGGTCATGCAATGACATTGCAAAGCCACAAAAGTAGGCTCTGTTGAAGTCAATGCACAACATGCAGACTGGTGTTTTTGTGGCATGAGGCCAGAGCTTTGCATTTCCTTGTACATATCTGAATAAGAAAAGATCCTATATGAATGCTGAAATATTTTGATAAAAATGTGAAAGCATAGTTGACCAGGTGTATTTTGGTGCCCCTTTCCAGGTAGGAAGATTCATATCTTTTAAAAAGGCTGTCTGCAATCTCATACACTTGGAAAATCAACTTGCCTAAGAGCAAGTGCCTTTGGCAACATAGTGCCCTATAAGAATGCAATTGCTTATAGGGATGGTATTTATCATACCTGCTTTGGGGGCTTTGTCAAACCACTAAACCCCTCCCTGTGGTAACAGCAAAGAAGTCTGTATTTCCTGAGAGACAATCAGAGCCACAAAGGTAAATTAAGAACCTAACAACTGCTCTAGACCACAGCATGTACAGCCTGTTACCTCTCCTGCTAACCATACAGGGAGCCTAGGAAAACTGGATTCCTCACTCAGCTCCCTGTTCTGACTGGTTCTGGAAACTATGAAATATTTCCTATTTAATTCAAAGGATCAGTGCAGAAACTCAATAGGGATTAGCAGCACCTCACGTAACAACTCAGCTGTGAAAAAAAGGCTACTGCTATCTCCAGCATGTATGCCTGTTCATGTACATGAAGGAAAGGCACCCAGAAGTGATGGCCAAGGAGGACAAGTTTTTGAAGAATGAATCTTATGAGGAGTGTGTGAGAGAACAGGGTTGTTTTGTATGGAGAAAAGGAGGTTGAGGGGAGACCTTATTGCTCTTTACAGCTAAAGGAGATTGTAGAGAGGTAGGGGTTGGTCTCTTCTCCCAGGCCCATAGTGACAGGACAAGAGGAAATGGCCTCACACTCTACCAAGAGATGTTCAGGTGAGACATCAGGAAAAAATTCTACACTGACAGAGTGGTCAAGTATTGGAACAAGCTGCTAAGGGAGGTAGTGGAGTTGCCATTCCTGAAAGCATTTAGAAACATAGTAGGCATGGTGGCTTTGAGTTGATGGTTGGACTTGATGATCTTAGAGTTCCTTTCCAACCTTTATGATTCTGTGATAGTATGATTCTATATGAAGGCTCCCCAAAGGCGGGAAAACTTTCAAAGGAACTTTTGAAATGAAAAGGGTTCCAGAAGTTATTGGGAGCTCCTGCTGAGGAAGTCTGACAGAAGAAAAATGACAATTTGCTGTTGATACAGTACCATGTAATCACTGTTTCAATCTGGACAGAGGTCTCACCTCCCACCACTCTGGAACAGCCTTCCCTTCCTATCCATTCTCTCCTTAATGTTTTCCCTATCCAAGACTGGTCATGGACAAGCCCCTTGTACAACTACCCCATATGCTCCACATTCCAGATGACAATGGAACAAGTTGTCTCTAAACTCTGCTCAGCCATCATCTGCATTAAAAGTGAATGGTTTGTCTGTATTGATTCACCTCTAGCTGATGCTACACAAAAAAGCTGATCTAATGTTTAAAAGGTTGCACAAAAAACCTGAAAAACCAAAACCCAAACAACCTAAAGAATATTGATTCTGAGCTGAAGGGGAAAAAATGCTCACACAATTTAAAATCTACAATAGAGATTATATTTTCTTTTAAAATATGCCACATTAGAAAACTTTTCAGGATGTATGACCACATAAATATGGGGAGCCTGGGTCCTTTGTTATAAGAGCTAAAACTTAAAGTCTTTGCCTGAGTAAGTTTCTGTTAAAACAACAATTTGTCCTGTGGACTGTAAATTCAATTACTGTTTTTATTGGAATCACATTTTGCTTTGGAAACAATCACGCAGAAAAACAACCAGTAACTTAGACATCGTAAAAAGCTCTTCAAAACAGGCACAGCTCTGAGAACAAATCAGTTATGGTAATTCTTCCTCTGTGAACTTGTAATGTTTTTTAAATCCATTTCCATATTTTTAATTAACACCTAGCTACAAAAAATAATCTTACTGTAGGTCATTTTAATCACAAATAGGAAAACAAATTTATTTTATCAGAAAATTGACTCAATGCTATTTTAGGGACTTATTTTTCCATGGTTTTATCATCAAAATTAAGTTATTAACATGCATTTCCCAATTTGGGACTGCAAAAGTAAGCCAATTTCTCTCTTCAATTTCAGAGTTATTAATTCACCTCTCTGTGTGCAACTAGTTTATTTTAACATAGAATATTTGATCAGAACACATGAAAATCCATGGAAGTCTCAGATACCAGTACTTCTTCACAACTGCATTTCTGTATAACTTGACCCTGTGGCATTCCAACCACGGTCAAAAGGAACCACCACATGAATCACACAACACTTGAATTTCTTACCCCATTGGACCTGTGCTCTCTCTTGTTTGAATAAATGCTCATAAATCTGTTTATACTGGATCTTAGCTGGGATTAGCTTTAACACTGTATTATAATCCTGCCAATGCACGTGAAATAAAGATATATTTGTGGACTGAAGCAAGGTTAGTCTGGTGAGCGCAAGAGTTAACCAAAGTTTTTTTTCAGCACAGCTTGGCTTGGCGAGGGATATTAAATCTAATAGGTTTCTTCTTGGTATCCCGCCAAAGCCAACCACACCTTGGATGATGTGAGGGTGTTTTTGAGCAGGTAACATCTCCATACAGATTCATCTCCTCCCACTTTGACTTGGAAGGTTTGTGACAAGAGTCATTTCTATTTCTGTTGGGGCATGAAGTGGGTTCTGGTGAAAAAGGGAATAAATCTCATTCTGCTTTAACTTGTTATAGAGCTTGTGACAAATGGTATAATCCAACACGGATATTTCAAAATCAGTTTAAAAAAAGCAGGAGAAGAAACAATAATTTCTACTCAACAACTTCTCCCAAATAAAGCAACAAACTCACCTAACTCCTTACCCCTTAGAAACACCTACAGTAACTTTATCTCTTGGAAAATTACCATATGCACAAGTAACAAACCCAATAGAAAACTGATGTTTCTTCAAAGATGGTTTCCTCAGTTACATGGAATTTAAACACAAGTCAGATTGAAAGCAAAAACTTCAAACTTTGAAGAATCTCAAGTGGGCTATAGAATCAGTGAATGTGAGGGGTACTGGGCTGAATTGTACACTGTGGGCTTTCATCTCCTCCCCTGTGTTTTGTCTTTTTGAGAAAGTGGCAAAGACAATGGAATCAAGTTTTTGCAGTTTGCTCAATAAGATAAAGTGTCTTCTTTTGATGGGAAAGAAAATGAAACAATGATGTCAAAGGGATTTATCTATTCATTTCAGCAGCATCTTTGCCCTGGCAGCTTTCCTAAACAGCAACATCATAAGTACCTGAGGGAAGCAAATGCCAAACACAGCACCTTGTCTTAAGCTGCCATCTTTTGATCTAACCCTCAGAGGATGATACCTATTGGGAACACCAAACATGTCTGGATTGCCAAGCAGAGAAGTTGAGGAGAGAGTAGAAAAAACACTGATGGCTGGGAAGTTCAGCTGGCAGTGGAATGAAAGACAGGATGGATGGAGACAGGGGAATTAAATTGGTCTTGTGGAAGGAAAGACATTGAGCATCTCAGAGAAAAGCATGGGTCAATGCATGGAGTAAGGGAGCAGGGCTAATGGGAAGTACCTAACAGTGTTGAATGTCTCATGCAGAGGAGAGGCAATCAGGTCCAACAGATCCATCTCCACCACTCGGCAGTCAAGTGCAATGCTGAACCATACACGTTACTCCAGTCTCAAACTCCTGTTCAGCCCCAACTGCCAAAAATGTCAAACAGCACGATGCAGCTGGGGCTCAAGCAATCTCTCTTGTCACCAAGACACTAACTTCCTTTTCCAATACATCCATAACCCAGAAAATAATCTCACAGAATCATAGAATGGAAGAGATCTAAACCATCATATAGTTCCACACCTCCACACCCCCCCAGTATGAACAGGGACATCTCTCACTAGTCCAGTTCGCCCAGAGTCCCATCCAACCCAGCCTTGAACACATTCAGGGGTGGAGCAGTCACAACCTCCCTGGGCAATCTGTTCCAGTGCCTCAGCACTGTCACAGGGAGGAATTTCTTCCTAAGAACTAATAGAAATCTCCCCTCTTTTAGCTTGAAACCATTCTCCTTGTCCTATCAGTAGAAACCTTTATAAAAGACCTCTGTGGCTACAATACTGGAAGTCTGGTGTAAGGTTCTCTCCAGGCTGAACAACCCCATTTACATAGGCGAGGTACTCCAGCATTTCAAAGATGGTACTCTAGAGAATTTTGGAGGTGAGCCCTCTCCACTTCTGAGGAGGCTATTTCCTTCCTAACATCGCTTGCTCCATCTAGACAAAATGTCACATATCCTACACCCTCCCACCAGACGAGGATGAAAATATTAAATTTTCATTTTAATATTTGGCAGAATGTGAAGCAACTCTCACCACCGCCACACATTTTTTGTGTTTATATTGGCCAGAAATATTCACCTACACACTGAAACAGTCTTTCTCCAGCTGACACAGTCTGTATATATATACACACACATATAGGTGGTAATTGCTAATTGTTATTTAAGTCTAGAAGTACAAAAAAAAAACCCCAAGCCTTTTAAAGAAGGGGTTTTTAAGAAGGAATCAACACCAAGACCCTACTAGAGACTCTGAAAAGACCTTACTAAATACAACAGGTTGATTGTTTTTGCACACCCTATTGTCAAGTTTATAGTACTCACTAGTTATTTCCAGGTATTTATTGTGTCATTTATACAATAAATTATACTGGGTGCACAGTTCTCTGTGTGGAAGAAACAGACCTGAGAGGAGATAGCTTGGAAAAACTTGGCCCTGAAACGAGACACAGATTATTTCTCTATGACAAGTAACTTAACAGATATATTTGTCTCACAATGGTAAATTAGTCTCAAAGCAATAGCATCTGTCAAAGAAAGATCCTACGGTGCTCTTATAACACAAGCGATCAATTCAAGCACTTTAACTGGATTTTTTTTTTTACATCTCTAAAATTATTAAAATTGTGAACTTTAAATAATTGTATTTCAACCAGTGTTTTACTAGTTCTCTCCCTATCTTCTCTGATTTTCATTTTCTCACTTGTCAGCATGTCTTGGCAGTGAGAACAAGAAAGACCTCAAACCTTTGCTGATTGCTTTCCACACAATCTGATTTCTATAAATTAGAAGTCGCTGATGGGGAAGCAGACAGCAGTACCCTTTGATCAAGATACACATCTTGATCTCTTTTATCATTTTTTTTTAAAAAAACAATAATATTACTATCAGGAAAAAAATCATCATACAAGCTTTTCGATCAAAGTGTGTCACTGTCTGCTTCCCAGTCAACATACTGCCAGTAAATTGGCAAGGTGCCCAGAAAAAGCCGGCAGCAGCTGGTGGGTTTGATCACCATCTGTATATCCACCAAGGTATAAAATATCCTGTCTCCATCTAGTGGGCAACCACATTTAACAGGCCATTGGAAAACAGGTTGGAGCTTACTTCTGTGGATGGAAGGAGCTTTGCTGGCCTCCCCACCAGCAGCTCTAAAGCTGTATCCCATTGAAAGGTTTGAAGACCTGCTTGTGACTCCATCCCTGTTCTGGCACTTGTCCTTGAAATCATGTTTTTCTCCATATGCATTCATAGAATATCTATTTTTGTGCTCTTCCAACAAACTTGCTCTTTCAAACACTCTGCAGCACCTAGGACAACTTGACGGCCACAATTTGAAAATGCAGAAAAGGCAACAGAAAAAGGAAAGTGAGAGCAAGGATGACATTTATGTCCAGAGCTCCTGAACCGCTCAACAAGGAATGAGATGAGTATGCCAGGACAATGTCTTCTTTTAAGAATAATTACGCTACAGAACCCATTCCCCTGTCCCAACTACTTGATGATGGAACATACAAAATACTACATAAAATTTCCCATATGGTTTCAGATAGCACCCTCAGAATCATAGAATCATTGTGTTTGGAAAAGACATTTAAGATCATCAAGGCCAATGAGTGACCAGCACTGCCAGGTCACCACTAAATCATGTCCCTCAGCAGCACATCTATAAGTCTTTGAAGTACTTCTGGAGTTGGTCAATCCACCACCTCCATGGGCACTTATTCCAACATTTGATAACCCTTTCAGTGAAGGAATTCTTCCTAATATCCAATCTAAACTTCCCCTGGAGTTTAGAGGCCAAGTTGAGGCCATTTCCAATTGTCTTGTCACTTATTACTTGTGAGAAGAGACGAATACCCATCTCCCTCCAACCTCTTTTCATGTAGTTGCAGAGAGAGGTCTCCCCTGAGCCTCCTTCTCTCCAGGCTAAACAACCCCAATTCCTTAGAACCCACAGGGTCACTCAAAGGAGAAAATGAGGCACAAGCCAGTGCTGTGACAGTTCTGTGTCATGATGGACACAGGACTAGAATGAAGAGTTAATAAAAAATTCCACTACATTCAATGCCCTCACATTCATTTATTACCATTGTTTTTGACAACGACTCTGCTAGCAATGCACTGGATGTACATATTTTATGACCAGCCATCTAGTGTTGAAACTGCACCCCAAAAAAGAACAATTAGCATAGCAAAATTAAATATAACCCATCAACATGATCATATTACTGATTTTTTCCATTTGCATATGGACTGGACCTAAATTCTCTTAGCTTGAGAAATCTGTTGAGGGAACTCTCTAACACAGCATGACTACATTTCATTTAATGACTTCTCTATATGCTTGATAGGTCCTAAAATAGCTCTTCTCTTTCTGAATATCTTTTAATAAAGTTGTTTAAGATGCATCTTGAGTTGACACACCTAAACTGGTTACAGTAAAGCATTTCCCACTTCTATCATATACTCCATTGCATTATGAGTAACATTATTACTCTATAAATAATTCATTCCAAAAGAACTTGAGTTTAACAGCACCTAATAGACACAATCACTTAAGGCTGTACGCTGGCAAATTTCAGCTTTAAATCAGAAGCCGATCTGTTTTCATCGATGAAGAAAAAAAATCAGCTTCTCAGAAGAAAGCATAATTTTTAAGAATCTCAGGCATCAACACTTGAAAATGAAGTCAATACATGCCAACAACTTTTGTGCTAATATATTATGATGCTTGTTTGTGCCGGAAGGGGATAAGATTTGCTTGAATCTAATCTAATTCGCTTTATTTCAATGGAAAGTACAAGAATTAGAAATTAGTATTGTTCCCTCCACAATTTGCTGGGTTAGAAGCTTTATTTTCCAGGTCAGCACTCTCCGATTTTGATTGCTCAAAGGGGGTGCCATACCAGCCAAAAAAAGAAGGTTCTGAAATGTTAGGAAATAGAAACTGCTGACCACCTGCTGAAGGAATAATGATTTATAATATATGAATAGGGGCAATAATTGGATAGCAGGCAGTACTCAAAAAAGCCTTAATTCACAGATCTGACATCAGAAAGTCATAATCCATCGATCTAGCATCAGAATGATGGATTATGACTTTTTAAGAACATGTAGACATGTTAGCTTCACGAGCATTCCGGGAATCATAGTCCAAATTGTTTTACTGAGATCATTTGAACAATTTCAGCTGATGCACTAAATATTATGAAATGTAAAAGTTGCATCACATCTGGTATTTTTCTTTCAAAGCCCCCAAATCCTCCAATCAAATATGGCAGATTACCATAACTTGTGACTGAAGAGTTTATTTTTTTTTTTAACATTTCTTGAAGACTGTGTCATTTCCTTGCAGAGATGACAACAATTTTAAATCCTAATGGACTTTTATGTCAGAAGTTTTGTATTCTAATTGAGAGGCTAAAGAATCCAAGGAGCAAAGTGAAGGATTAATTACCATGTTTTCTTTCAGGAAGAGCACTGACATACACTGTGCACACTTCCCCCTGGACTACTGCAAAAATAGCTCATTTTTGACCTCTGACTCCTTCCTTTTTCATTGACTGTGGTTAGGTTTCAAACCATCACTGCCAAAAATGAAGTTATGATGTGAATTTAGATGGAATCTTTTATGACAAGAAATAATACTCTTGCAATGTGTGAGCATCTGGAGGTTTTTATAAAGAAGCTTTTGACGTATTAATTCAAAAGGACATTTAACCGTCTTCCGTGAAATACTCAGCACTTCATTTTCCCCATAAAAAACAAATACACACTAAAGTTATTGAATGAAAAATTCAGGAAATTTCCAGAGCACCTTTCACTGAATGTCACATACTTATGTACAAACGAACCGCAATTTCATTCACAATATTCTATTGCAAAATCTGCCAGAGGCATTTCCCCAGTACAATTAAGTGAAAACACCTATCAATTAAGTTCTACACTAGATTGATGTGATGGCTAGGGTAAAAGTTCTTAAAAAAATATTTTCTGCTCTGGATAAGTGTTGAGAACAAAAAGAAAATCCCATACCAAATAAAAAAACAGAAGTAAATATTTTCAATGTACACACATATTAAAAACATAAAAAACCCATGACTAAACCTCTTCCAAGGGTACAAAAACTTTAAATATACACCAGTAACAATGGCTAAAGAGCAAAAGAAACTAACCAGAACAAGCCAGGGGTTACATACCTCTTTATATTTCTCCCATAAAATCCTTTGTATCTCCCTTTGTCTAGAAGACTCTGTTTCTCCTTCTCCAGTTTTCTCACCTCATTTCCCTTCCCACTCATAAAATGCTTTTAAGAGTTTATTAATGAAGTAACTACTTAGATGAAGGGAGCTTTTTGAGTTTTGAGGAGTTTTTTTTGTGTGTGTGTATGTTCATAACTAAAGCAAATACAGAAAGAAGAAGTTGTCATAGGGTTCTTTTACAGTGTTTGAAATAAGGCACCCTTTGTCTGGTCTCAGCCCAGATTTTAAAGCAAACAGTGGCACCAACAAGAGCAAAGGAAGAGAAAAGAGCACTGTGGAACAGTACCCTTGAAAATCTCAGTGGTTCATAGAATAAATAGGAAAACTAATGCACTTTTCACAAGACTATGCAGAAGCAATTTACTTCATTTTGACAACTAAATATGAAATGGCTAATAAAAATCACTGCCATGTTACACACACAACACACTCATTCCTCTAAACACAACTAATCTTCTTAGAAGTCTCACATAAATGGATCACATTCTTTCTTTAAAAAAGGCCTTAAGCAACAATAACATTGCACAACTGATCAAAAGAGAGAGGAGCTCATTCGATTAACTTTAGTGGGGAATTAATGTTGGCAGGCAGTAATTACTCACTGGAAAGGCAGTCATGAGGACACCATGGCCAACAGTTTTCTGCTTGTGATTTATACACCAGAGCTAATGACAAGTGGTCAGGATATCAGTTTTTGCAGCTTCCTTCAAAAAGCCTGGTCTGCAATGGCCTGGCACCATCAGCTTCACTATTACTTCATCATCTAACCATTTTCTACATGAATTGTTCTTGTATCTTTTCCGACCTAGTATTTAGCCAATTCAATTAAGCTGATGACGTCAAATGAGATGACGTAGGGTGGCTACAACTTTTCTAATCATTTGAGATAGAGCAGTAAAAACATAGCCCTTAGGACTGCAGGTGGGGAACACAGGAACCTGGAAATGGAGTATCTTCTCATTCCTCCTCTTTTTGGACCTACGTGTTTCCTACCTCTTGGTATTAAACTGGTAGTTTCCTTCCCTTGTCTACATTGAGGCCACAAACTCATTTCGTCTATATTATGAAGCAGCAGTCATATGTTAACTTTCTCTCTTTAATGATGTGTGTTTGAACCAATGACCTTGAAGTGAAAGGCTCTGTAGATCTTTAGGGTTCCCTCGACACTCCAGGCCCCTTAATTCACCCAGTTTATAAGCAAAGCCTGCGTGCAAAAGGAATGCTTACTCACAATTGCTACTATGGTCGTTCTGCTGTGGCAGGACACCACACTCAAAAAAGTATGAATTATAAAGTGCACAGGTTAGTAAAATTTACATCAAGCAAATGTTTAATATTAAACCATTTCATCTTTTTCCAAAGTTCGGCAAATTTATTACAAAGCACTGAAATTGCACTTCAAGCCCTAAGGCTTGCAGTGTTGGAGCCTGCCTGATTAACGTAATTAAAAGAATAGCATAACTCAAAAATTCATTAAAAATTAAATACATGTGGCCTTACTGTTTACTTCCAACTGATAGCATGATTTCTAGCTTAAAATTTGCACTGCTTAATACCTGAGAAGTTGTTAAAGCACATCCCCTTTCTCCTGCTGTGCAAATGATTAAAAGAGCAGAGGTTAAATGTGGCAATAAAAAAAAATTGGGGAATTCTATTTTTGTCACAGTAATGCTTGGTTCTCCTTTCTCATTTTTACAATAAGCAGGTGCTGCCAAAGAGGTAAAAAGCCCCATGGCAGGAGGGCATCAAGCTGGTGAAAGGTAGGAAAATTCTTCCTTGGTCAGAATCTTTCTCACTTCTGGAGTCACTGAATGTCTTGTACTGCATTTTTCTTAGCTCAGACAGAAGAGGAACATGAATTAAACTACTACATATGGATTGGGAAGCCTGACCCAGAGTGATGTTTATGGGTGCAAAGCTGGCAAGCTTGCTTGGTGTAAAAATACTGCCTTACTCTGTGCTTGTGAGGCACTTGCAAGAGCCCATCTAGAGCACTGAGTGATCCCAGAGGTCTAAAAGGCAGGTTCATAGGGTGGAAATGTAATTTTTCATCACTCTGAAAAAGGCTTTATTTTTCTGCTGATACTGGCTGCATGTCTCCATTTTCTCCTGCAACAGTTTGCATTTTCTTTCAGCTACTGTGTTGATCAGCAGCCCCTCCCAGTACAGGAGGTGGAACGCATATGAAAAAATTAAAACAAATTGGCAAATGTACCTGTATATACATATTTCATGTTAGCACAGTTATGCTTTAGAAATTATGGCAATAGCAATAGAATTCTGCTGCTGTGATCATGGATAATCAAAGTGAGTTGTAAAAAAAAGGCAGCGCTGAAATATTTTCAAAGGTATGAATGTCTTTACTGTTGTGCAATTTACATTTACTTGCCATTACTTGAAATTTCCTTTCGTCTGCGTGATTAGAATTTAAATGTTGCCAAAGTATATTAATGAATATACTTCCTGCTATAGTGCAAAAACACTGCAACAACCTTCTCTTAGTGTTGAAAACTAACTAGGCTCCTTAATTTACTACTGAAAAGACAAAGAAAAATTTGTTAAAATGTTTTGAATATAAAGTCTTCTTTGGGAAGGATCCACAAGACGAATTAATACAGCACTTTCTACTCCACTTATACAGACACACACATTACAAGGCTATAGGAGTATTTTATACAACTAAAGATGCAAGATGTTTGTGTTTGAATTTAATAGTTTTCAGTTTGAAGTCAAATTTTGCTACCATCAGAATCCAGGGTAATGTAGTGTCTAGTTTAGATGCAGTCCCGAAAGATCTCCTGAAATTATTCAGGATACAGTGGATTTGGGATACCTACATTCAAAAATCGAATCTATAGAAGCACAGACATTAAAATCCTTGTCATGGGTTTCTCCAAGATCAATTTGTCCAAATGTTGTCACCTGAAACAATTTCTTTGATGTTTACATTCAAGATGTCACTGACGAGTAGAAATTACTGATCACTGAAGACATACATAATGTAGTGTCACCTCAGTTTCTAGATTGAGGTTATTTCTAGGCTGAAGTTATTGACATCTGTCTGGTTTAGCAATTAATTTTGTTTCTATAATTGCTAGAGTGTTAACAGGTAAATGCTAAGGAAAAAAACAGGTTGCCTTATTAACTGTATTTGTTCACTAAGAAAAAGAACAAGAACAATCCATGTTACAAGCTGTGGTAAATATGTTAAAATGGCAACTGAGCACTCAAAAATATTAGTGTCTAATTCTCAGAGCACCCCATAATCTCCCCGTTTAATATACTCTGTCCTGTTGGTTGTTTAATGTACAGCTTTTTAACTTCCCTGTTTCCTAAATAAAGTCTCTTACTGAAGGCTTCTGTGCTTTATTCTACTGTGTATGGTTTGCTGCTTATTAGTTTGTGCATTGTTCCTGCTACTAGGAAAGAAAAAACCCAGCCTCCAAGAAACAAGTTCTCATTTTATCATGCTCTTGTCAAATATTAATATTCTCCTACTCTATCAGACTTCTAAGCTTGTCAAATGTCTGTCATTTGTATCCAAAATTAATAAAGTCTATCCATGCTGTATGATTTTTCAGTTGCTCTGATTCTGATTATACACAATAATTTGTAATTTAAATCCACAAAAAAATGTGACAAAGTGTTTGTGCTGTCAAGTTTTAAAGACTTGGCCTTTATGACTCTGATACCAAAGCCTTGGTCTTTCCGCTCATTACAGAGTTCCAGTAATGCTTGGCCTGACCAATTACTTCTGGTAATTTGATTATGTACCGTCTTTCTTTTATTATTTACCCTTTTAAATGAGGATTGATCAGAACAAAGAGCGACAATTACATGCACTGCAATAAAAAACGATGAATAACGAGTAGGAACTGAAGTCAAACCAGCAGTAGTTAGGAAACACTGAGATAAGGCTGAAATCCTGTATTTAACATCTCCTATTGTGTTTTTAGGTGCCGGGGTTGCAAAGAAAATATTATTTTTATATTCAGTATTTCCAATATCTCTATTTAAAAGCATGACAAGGAGGGAGGGTAAAAAATAAAATCTCTGTCATGGCAAAATGAGAATACTTGGCGCCTTACTTCCATCTTCATGATTTCTTGACTTCTCTAATGGTTAGAGATCTTAATAGTCTTTTCCAACCTAAATGATTCCATGATTCTGTGCAAATGGGACTATTAAACAGAGGTGAATGATTCAGCACAGAGTTAACATTCCAGCATGCATGTACCTATCAACAGAAAGGGGTAATTTTCAAAATAGACAGAAACATGATGGTGTTTTCAGAAATCCCACCAACTTAAAAAGAAACAACTGAAACAACAACAACAACAATAAAAAACAACAAAAAACCCCCAAAAACCCCCATGTCAGCGATTTACCCTCTAGACCTCACATTCTTTTAATTTAGGCCTGCTGAAACAGCAGTAATGCAAACAATTGAGAATAGTGTCCTGCTACAGGCCCAAGTGAGGACAAAATCTTTAAATACTTGATTTGAAATATGGTCATTACAAGTAATTTAAAATTTCTCCACATGTAAAACTGTAACTACATTCTAACTCCTGAAGACTACAAAAACCTGGAAAAGGATCTTCCTTCAAACAAGAGAAAATCATTAAGAACCTTAGACAGAGATGAAAATGATAAATGGGTGTCATGAATACAGAATGAATGTGAAGAAAAACTCTTAGAGAATGTTATGCAGATATTCAAAGCATAATAAGCTTTAAGGAACATCCTTATCACTCCATTTTATTAATATAAGAGTTCCACACCCAGTGTCTATGACTGCAATAGATTGCAAATATATCCATGACTCACCACATACAGTAAATCTAAAGATCAAGACCTGAAGTACAGAATTTTAGTGCCTGAAAAATTGCCCACAGCCTTGATCCATGCAAAATACAAGAATTCTCAAGCACAGGATGCTTTCACATCTCTGAGACTGTGTTTGGATGGCCCTGCTACAAATGAAGCATGCAACACTCATCTTTATCACTTCAAATCTGTGCCACTTCCTTAGAGCACATTCACAAGCCAAATTTGATATGCACAGTCAAAATAAATTGCAGAGCAACTGCAAGGAAGATATTGTTCCTTGTCTAGTGCTATTTGAATAGGACAGAGACACATGAATTCTAACACTAAGAAAATTGTGTAAGACATGTATTAGCATGTAATTGATGCAAAATGACCTGTGCTGGGAGGGCACTAACAGCATTTTCTGCAATCTGTTTTTACAATATTGTTGGATTCTTGCAGAGACTCTTGTGGAGAGCCCAATGTTAATGTCTTTCAGCTAAAAGCATCCATACGTGTTTGGGGATTAGCCTGGACACAGCAGTGTAACTGCAGAATGCATGCAGGCTCTGGCATCAGTTTTGCAATCTGAGACAATGACACAATCTGAGGGTAAAATTGGTATGGAGGGAAAAAAAAAAGTAAAGTTAGTTCAAATACTGCCTCAGCATCTTAAGGTGCTTAAGAAAAAGTGAACATTACTTATACACATGAAGAATTTCTTTTTAGGTGTTTTTAACTTGTTGGGTTAAGGGTTGGACTCAATGATCTTAGAGGTCTTTTTCAACCTAAATTGCCCTGTGACTCTAAGAGGAGAATCAAGATCATTACCAATTTTTCAACAGTGTAAAGCAAAGACAAACCACAACATACTTCCAATATTAGAAGGACAAGATTTTTCCCCCTGCCTTGTCTCTAGCAACCTGTAAATTCAAGTAAAATCAGGATCTAGTGGTGAAAGAAATAGTAGAGAAACTTGGTCATGGTCTCTTTCCAATCTGCACAGCTACACGCAGACTAGCTATCTAAGCTTGTTCTCTTTAGGTGCTCACTAGGTTTGGGGAAAGGAGGACAGAAACAGTACACTAAGGCCAAGTCCATGGCTTCAGTCCAGTCCACCTTCCAGCTTCTGGTGCCTGCTGAGGCATATTCAGACACTCATGAAATAATTCAGCGTTATGTTTTGGATAAAGTCCATCCCTTTGCCAAATGTTTTCTCCTTTTAAACACTAATAAAAAACTGTTTTCAATTATCACACTAAACCTATATGGGTGTTGAAGTCTTCCAAAAGTCTAGCAAGCTACCAAGAAGAAATAATAGAAATGCTGAAGAAAACAGTTGTTTTGTTAATATCGTATTTATACAGCTGGGATCTTAGGAATTTTATCCATCTGTATATTTAGTAAGCAAGGCAAGTTAATGGGAAGAACTGCAATTTCCTAAGCACAAAACACAAAGTTAAATTAAAAGATGTCTCCCCCCAATCTGTCTTTCTCTGCTCCATTCCAGATAGACAAACACACACACCTCCCCCGTAGCCATGAACCACGAAGTAATTGGAGAGGATCCTTCACAGACAGATGTAATTTATAACAAAGACAGGAAAAGGCAACCCTAATGCAGAGCTCTCTGCCCTTCCTATAAAGTTCACCTCCTTACCAAGAAAAAACAGAGAATAATTTGTTTGGTTTCTGTACTCAACTCCTTTTTCTTTTATTGTGAAAAGTTTCCATTGTCCTTTTATGTTTTGATTATTGAGTAAGTTTAAAGACTTGCCAAATAGCCCCAGATTGTTAACAGACCACCACGATTTAACTTGGAATGCTTTAAAAAAATAAAGGCACTGTTCCTATTAATGTGCTATGTCCTCATTTTATTTATTTTATTTTATTTGAAATTTAAATAATTTCCCATGATAGGTTTATTAAATGTAAGCCCAAGTAGCAAAATACGTTACCTCACATACTGACAATACATGCTATAAACCTCCTATAGACATCCTATTCAGCTTTCTAATTACTAGTACTGCAATTTGCTCAGTTCAGAATAGTTAATCAAAATAAGGTTATCGAAATTAAAATATTCAGATACATCAGATTTGATGATCAGTAAATGGACCTTATGTTGTATCTTACCATAGATAGTAAAATTCAAGGTGAAGTTAGAAAACATACAAGCTTTCTGGTGCCTTTTCAAAAGGGACTTTTGGGTTTTTTCACTTTCTGATTGCCAAACTTGGCTGTTAGGCTCTGAATACATTTGTCCTCCTAACACCAACTAAAAGGATCCCAATTTATAAAAGTGTACGCTGATTATAAATCATCACAGCAAAGTGATGCCAAGCTGCTTATTTATATGAATAAGGGCAGCATGTTACTCATAACATAAGGTCACAAGATGTATGAATTTGATACACCAATATTGACCCATGGGGATACATTCCCATGAAATATCACATCACTTCTCCATTCCTCAAATACTTCTATGAATACTATTTAATCTTCAAGATGATGAAAAGCTACAGATAAAGGTAAGTGGTAGAAAAATAGCAGTCCATTACAGCACAAGTTCATGGATCTCTGCCTACTGCCAATTAACAAAAATAATGCCATACATTTTGGAAATTGGACAATTGCTGGGGTAAACCTGTCTCTAAGGAGACACACAGAACCAGCAAGTACCAAATTGTGTTGGCAAAGAATTTAAAGAAAAAAAGGAAAAAAATTCAAAGCAGCTATATTTGAACCTCCAAAATATAAATGAAATATAGTGCTTATTTCAATAACTGATCTTTGCTCAGCTCCAATCATTTTGGATTATGCTCATTAAGTTAAACAAGAACTCCCAAAGGGCAGCAGCAGATAAAGCTAGTTAAGAATACAAGAAAAGTAAAACAAAATTCATATCCTAATAATCTGCCTTCAGATACTTTGCTTAATCATTGCAAAATTTCTCCCAAATCAAGAAATTGCTGCTAATCCCATCATCTTCCATTAAAATTTACATATTGATTGATATATAATTTTCAAAATGTGCTATTGTCATTTGATCATTTGGATCTTACAACATCATGATGAACAGCAGAAACATGCTGTCATTATATATACTGATTGCCCTTCCAGTCAAAGCCTGCAATTCCCACTTGGCCTACATTCCAGTAAATAAATAAGCCATTACTGCTGTTATCAGAACTACGTATCTTTACATGCGCACATACATGCAGAAATGGAGTAATTTTCTAAATAAATAGTTAAAAAACTCAGAGACCACATTCCTGCACAGCTCCAGAAATGTTTTGCTGCCAACAATTCAAGGTTGTTTTTTTTCTCTCTCATTTACCATCACACAGTCAAAAAATGCAACACGTTGCCAACTGTACAACTGAACTAAAAAGTTATGATGAGCTAGCTTCACAGTGTTTTTTTTGCTCTAGTGTCTTTAACTTTTTGCCATCAGGGGTGCTAAGCAATGTGACCCCAGTCACTTCTCAGTTTGTGTATGTGAACAGGTCCATTGAAATCCAAGTTCCCAAGAGAAAAAGAGGCACTTGTTCAACTGCTGGCTGGTTCAGAACCACGGGGCTTAGCACACTGAAGCCTATGTGAGCTATCTGGCATTTTTGCTGCCTGAATTTTTACTTTCATGGTTTCATGCATGTGACTGAAATAAAAAGCAGGTTTGCTTTGTATTTGGTGTTTCCTAAGAAAATAATTTAAAAAGAATTTCACCAATTGTTCTCTAAAGTAAGAACTGTAAAAATATTCAATGCTAACATGAATTCCACTCACTCTGTGGAGCTATCACTGGCATTCAGGGGCTGCAGCAATCAGTCACCAAAACCCAGGAATGTTAGAATTGCTGTAGAAGGTTCTCAGTACATGGAAATGTATCTGTAAGGTCAATGTTGTCTTCTCTACTGGCCATAGAGTACACCAAAGACAATCTCTGAGAAACAAGGGTGGTTTCTAATGAGTAAGAAATGCTTAAAATATTTCAACAGTAGATACAATTTAAACAGACTCCCATCTTGATTCAGTCTAATCACTAGTCCTTCAAGATCTCTCAGGTTACAGCCACAGTAAGCTTCAAGACTGAAGGACTGAGTGATGGTGATCTTTGTCACAAAACCCACTGTCTCTCCAGCAGCTTACTTCAGTAACCCAACCTTGGGTCCCACACACCTTTGTAATGGACATCAAAAATTTGTACTTGGACATCAAACGTCAAGTGTCTATTGGTTTGCTAGTTTGAAACATTCCTAGTGATAAACCTTCTCCTAAAACTGTAGTTCTGATCTTTGTAGCAGTAAACGCTTGAGGAATATGTTTTGGAGTTAAAAATTAATAAGGACACAGAAATTAAAGGAAAGTGGGACATAACACCAGTTTACTAAAGATACATGATGCCAGACTGATTTCATAGTTTATTTAATACAATAATCAATTTTCTAGACAAAAGAAATGTGAGAGACATAATCAATACATGAGAGGGCAGGAATACCATACAGACGGGACTGAATGACCTTGAAGACTATTTGCTCTTGTATTCAATGACAGATTGTGAGGTGATGTTGTAGAGATATGATTTTTTTTGAAATCTACTGTGCACTGGGAGTATCTCAGCTGGAAAATACACTAAGAGGAGAACCAGAGCAACAGATCTATGATGAGACAACATAAAGTTATAAATGTGATTCTAGAACCTATCATGTGGGCTATTCCCAGTGGAGAAAAGGAAAGAACTATTGATATTGTACAAGGCCTTGCTTTTATCTCAGCCATAGTATTATGTCAGTTTGGTCAAACAAAACCGATTTCAAATGCAACTACAATACAAAAAGGCCAACAGGATGATGTGAGGCTGGTACAGATGTAAGAATTCATGTACCGAACACCTACCTTAATAGCAAAGATTAGAGAAGACTGCTGTTGTACTTTAGTTAAACCAAGGCTGACAGTAAGATTGCTGCCTCTTTCTACAGTAGAAAAAAAAACACTGGGGACAGAACAAGAACTAAAGGTCAATACTGGCACAAATTGGCACAAGGACAAACACATATAAGTTTGCCATGAATACACTTAGGGTGGAAATTATAAGTTTTCTAACCACTGCAAACAGAGGCACCAAGGCAGCTTTTTAACTGGAAGAGCAAAACCAGACAAATTTGACTTTTAAAGCCAATGTTTAACAAGTTTCTGCAGAGGGATTATATGTATTTTCCTACAAGAAATTGGTACAATTGAAGAGGCCCCTCCCAATCTTTTTCTTTCAGAGTAGTCTTGATGTCTTTGTCATGGTGACATTTACAAAACAAAGCAAGAGAAACTTCAACTTGGTGGTTTCTAAGCATCACAAATATCTGAAACTTCTGAGCACGCACTGCATTAACTGGGGAATGAGTCTCTCTAGCGTGAACCCACGTGTTGATGGAAATGTCATCTTTAAAAAGCAGTTCTCAAGGAATCAGTGAGCAAATTTGTTTAAACAGCAATTGATAACTAACCTAAATATGCAGCACCTAATGAGAATTATGTATCAAAGTCAAGTCCCAGACTTCAGGTCTTTTGCCATCAGAAAAAAAATAGTTTATTAGCTTTTAAATATTATATTCTCTCTACTCGCACCCTTAAATTCAAACACAGAAGGGATTTTGTTCAAGCTTTCAAAAAAAACCCCAAAAGACGCAATCCCAACCCACAATTGGTTAAAGATCAGACATAGTCTAAAAACTTAGTATTACAGAAAATAAGGAATCCATGGTAAGAAAGCATTAAAGGAAACTGTTTTGGAACTGCAAATACAGAGGATGTTATCTAGTGACTTCTGTAATACCGAATCTGCACTGCCATTAAACTTAATCTTCGATATTTTTATTGCAACCTGACCCTCTATGACATCTCTAAAGAAAATTACATTGTACGCTACTATTTCAAGAAGTCAAACTTAGCTAGTCATCTGGGCCATAAAATAGCAGATTACTCCATCAGGCTGGCTAAAGCAGCTAGGAATAAAACTAGATTTACCAACCACATTATTTTTATTAGGAAATGTTTCAAAGCAGACATAATCCCCAAAGACCTTAGCCTCATTCCATCCAAAAATACACAACAGAGAGCAGCAAAAACATGAACTGCAGTATAAGGTACAATTTGTAAGCATGAGAAGAAAAAAATAAAACCCAGCCCAAGATATGCTGTAATATATCATCCTATCAAAGCAAAATAAATTAATGGAACATAGAAATAGAAAAGAAATAAAAACTTCTGTGCAGTTCATGTATTAGCAGTGTAAACCTTTGTTATGAGATGTGACACATGTTAATAGGAATTGCAACACTGAATCCCTGCACATCAATGTTTACTCTGTACTCCTTTTGCTTTCTCTGAAATTGCAGGCTAATAAAGGTGTATTAAATCACAGCTAGAGAATAAAACCCTCAGAAAGAGTAAAAGAAAAAATAACCTAGTATCTGTAACAACAATAATCCTGAAGAACTCTGCTCTGTTAGCAGCACATGCTTTTAACTCTGGATCACAGCCAAAGAACAGCTAGAGCACTGCTTCTTCTGTAATCACTCTAAATGTGGGGAACTGCTCATAATAGTAACGGGAGGGGAAAAAAAGCAACGAATTTACTTGGCAATCTCACCACTTCTCAGTAATTCTGTGTACCATCATGTTTTCTAATGGGTATTCATGCATACATAATATATAGGTCTTTGTAGATCTGGAATGAAGGAGAAAATAAGGGATCTGATAGCTGGAAAGGAAAGTTTTAAATTTTAAATTCTGCCAAAGTAGGTTAGATGCATGATGTGTTTTATCATCTAACCAAGCATTCACATCTTTCAGCTTTAAACTTTTTTGTTGGTTTTAGGTTTTTTTCCTAGGCAGTTTAGTTAAAGTCTCTAGCCAACTTAAAAATTGTATTGAAATGAGCCAGTAGCTTGCTTCTTCTTTTTCAAGACTTAAACACTGTGTGTATTTCACAAAGGTGGTTCTGTTATGCCAGCTGCATCAAACATTGAATATTTATCAGCCTACGAAGCCCCACTAATTACGTGCCACATTCAAGAAACTTAAATTTGGTTAAGTGACATGGCCACTGATATTTTTTGCAGAATCTAACTGAGTTTTGAGTCATTTCCCTTTTCTTGTCTGATTTTACTCTACGCAGGAAATGACAGGGTCATTTGAAAATAACTGCAGTGAGAGATCAAAAAGGAAACCTGATTGAGAGCACTGTATAATTGCCTGGACTACAGGGAAAAAAAAACAAATTCCAATGAGTTTACAATCCATTGCTAGAAGATCCCTCTGGAAAAACACAGATTGCAGTTTCTCTACAAGGATCTCCATTGCAGCACTAAGTACTGCTCTTATTTGTTGTAGCTGCAGCACCCTAAAGAAGTGGGTCTTCTTACTGGGCTTTTATACTGTATGTAGTACTATTGGCACACATGTAACACAATTTCACTCACTTGAGCTAAAGCAATGCACTGCAGTCTAAGGAAATCATTTAGGTCTAAGCAAGTAATTTTCCTGTCTTTATCAACAAAAGGAGATAATGCTGTAATAAATCTCTTAGAACTCCACGGCTCTTCTTATTTGGCTAAATCTGACTGCTACAGTCTACATCCCATCCTCCCAAAAGGTAAAGTCTCCTTTATGGAGAAGCATTTCTAACTCTAAGCTGCAGCAGAAGAACCTGAAGTTTTATGTTGGGTTCACCTCTCACCACATTTTAACACATAAAGCAAGTGCAAACAATGCTGTAAATTTGTATGTGTAGCTTCAACACCTTAAACTGTTACTTATTGAAGAACGATGTATCACCCTATCAAAATAAACTCCACAAGAATATAAGTATTGATTTTCTTGGGCATTGCAGCATGGTTGGACAAATTAAAGAGTCTCTGCCATGGCACTCAGAATACAAAACAGATGGAGTAAACTGACCTGGCGTATTGGTAAAAAATGACTGAAAAAAACCCAAGTTATGGCTAAAAATTGTCCTGAAGGTTTTTTGTGTCAGTTCTAATTGTAGATTGCACTTGTTCCTTTGATGGATCATCACCAAAGTAATTTGCAGACAGGTTTCTGCCATTGCCTAGCTCTTGTGTGGCTGGGACAGTGCACACTGATGGGGTTTACGAAAATACAGAGATGCTTCTTCTAAGCCAGTCTGTAACTGGTAAGATACATTACCCAATGTATACAAGAAATTGCTTAAAGAGTCACCAAAAATTACTTTATCAATTAGAAAGTGCTACATATCTGATTAGCCAATATAAAAATCCCAACCCCAAAATAGCAGGGACATCCTTCTGTAATGATCTATTATTACTAATTTAATCATAGTTGGAATTTTAACCCACCTCACAAATGAAGAGAATAATTTCCAAATATTTGCATCCATGTCAGGAAAAGTTTTTCTTTTATTGTTTTTTTAAATAATATGTCTACTGAAAAGCAACATGGAAATAAATTATTCCAGATAATTTACTGAGTCAAACCACCAGTTTCAAGTTTAAAGGCCATTTTTATAGTTCATCCATTTTAACTTCACTGTGTACTGATAAGCTAAAAATATAAGTGCCATCAAAAAAAATTTCACTACTGTGCCCCTATGAGCAACCAGTTGTCTCCTAATATAAATTATAAATGTAAATCCTTCTCAATGTATTGCAAAATACATTCTCAAAACACATAGTTCGGCTAAGGGAAAACTGATTTGATGAATTGAATCTGTCCATTTGATTAAAAGCCACATCCCGCATCAGTGCATTCTGCTCTGTCATTTTTCACCTCTAAGTTAGCATACATGACAAAGTTTACAGTCAAGCTGGTTCACTATAATTAACTGGATGCTCTCAGAACGCTGATTTTCTAGCTAGCTTGCTTCTTTATGGTCAATATAATTAACTGTTGGTGGCTCCAGAAGAAACAAAACTCTGTAGACACATAGACACATAAATATTGGGATTGTGGTCAGGACTAGGCTTGGTACACAACCCTTTCTGATTTTCATTGCTGATTTTAAAATAGGAATCTGACTCACACACTGCTAATTCAAATTACATGCATCAACTTATAAATAACACACGCAAAACTATTCCCAGTTTAAACACAACGAACATCTGAACCGAGCAATGCATCTACACTTTTTTGAAGCCTCAAATTATTTTTGAACGTGAGGATCAAAACATCTAACTTGTATTCTTTAATCAGCCATTTTACGTTAGTAATGCAGTAATGTTGACACAAAGTTGCTTTGAGCAATAGAAAACATATGCCACAGTGCATTCATTAAATAACTCTGCATAATGAGTTCCATCTATATAAATTACTTACCTCATTACTTATCACAAGTTCTTCTCTAGGACTGTGGAAGAGGTATTCATACAGTTTATAGTGTTTAAAGAAGCTAGAAAAACAAGAGAATATGGTATGATTGAAGCTGTTAATATGTGGAAACATAACACTATACAAAAACCTGTTACAATTAGTTACTCTCCAACATGGTAATGTAAATTTTTAAAAGAAACACTTGTTTAACTTCAGGTACAATGCACGCAGTATTTAATTTGCAGGATTTACTATCAGATAGACACAGAAAACACAGCATGATACTTAAAAATAGAGCCACTTGTCCTTACAAAATTGAACTCTAGAGAAGGCAAAATTCTACTCTGAAAAAAGCAATTCCTGAAACAGTTAACACCAGGATACTTATGCATTTAATATCAGCAGTAATGGACAAGAAGGAAACAAAGCCAAATCAACTTTTGGATTCTGGGATGGGCTGCCAGTCCAGTGAGTAAGTTTGATCTTGGAACAGCAAAACAATAAAGAATGGAAGCATTTATTCTCTCAAGGTCAAGCTGCAAAATCACACTGGGGTTTTGTGTATTGCAACTAAAGTAACTTTAAGTAGGTTTGCTCAATGGCCTATAGTGTTTATCTTCTGCCTTTCCTTTTCTCAGGCTCTAGTTTGTTTTTCTTGTTCATGTTCCTAATGATCAATGATAGGGCATTTGTTTAATCACAGTGTTAGGTTTGTCACAGTCAATCTGTTATAACTACTTCTTCTCTTAAAATCATGATATAGAACTTCTGCCTTCTGTCACATCATCTTGACATATGATGTAAAGCACAGTTCAGTGCTTTCATAGCAAGTCCAGGTTGAAGAATGATCCCAAGAGTTGAGCATACTCCTGCTTGGTGTAGCAATAAAAGATGCAGAAACACTTGCAGAGAACATCTGTAACTAGTTTTTGTGCTTTCTGCCTAAGGATAGGACACAGATTCTTAAGAGAACCATCAACTGGGTTGGTGTTACCCCTGCTTGGCACTTGTGAAGCCATGCTGAAGCTTGTTGTCAGGAGGGCTTCGGACTAGATGGCCTCCAGAACCATTTCTAGACTCCATTTTTCTGTGGCTTTATTAAAGTAACTAACACAGGCCTGTCACAAGCCCATTAATTCCATAAAATACTGCAGACCAGAGGTTATTTGCTCTCATCTTCCAGCAGTTAGTGAAACACATATGCAAAATTTTCAGATTCATTTTTACCCACATGGGCACAGCCTTTTGCACACCCATACAGATGCACTTCCTAATTTGGTGAGAAGTATTATGGCGGCCTCGTTGAACATTTGGCTCTTTAATTGCCATATAAAAGTTTTATTCCACGGTTACATTTAATTCAGTCATTCAATGATCATTAGTTGAAAACAAAATTTGTTTCCTGGCTTGCATAAGAAATTTGGCCACTATAACTTCTAAGTTTTCCTCCCCCAGACCCAAAGCACATAAGCAATTAATTAAGTTGTTACAATATTTGGCATTTTGTCATGGTACATTTTTATTGCAGCACTTCACTAAAGAATTCCTGCCATATTTCAATATAGATATAGGAGTTATGCTTAAGCAGACTTCAGGATTTAACCTGGAAATGACACACACCAATTTGTGAAGACACACGTGTCCCCTCACACACACAACTATTATTGGTAACATGCTGACAGGGATTGTCTTGAAAAAGACAAAAAATAAAGGAAGCCAGACACACACAAGCAATAAAATCTGTGCCTTTCAAACTGCACTGCCAGTACTTAACATTTCAAACTTTGTTTCTTGTATTTATTCCCATTGCCTTGGAAATGAGCCAGATTTACAGCACCTGGAAATCAGTTGTCTCCCTTCTCTAAGTGGTTTATGATCTTTTTTACAGACTATGTTACAAGTAGAGATAATTTAGAATTTTCCCTCCAAAATATAAGTCATTACATGTGGCATTATTGATTTTTATTTATTTACTCTTCAACCTGGCACCCTTCATCCTGTAACCAAAAAAACTATTCTTCCATTTAACGCTTTTAAAATCAAATCAAGTTGTACATCAGTGTGTGTTTTGAAACAACAGCCTAGCTTTATTTCTTCTTTCATCCACTCCATGAAATGCCTTTTTTTTTTGTTATGTATTATGAAAAATAAAAAAAAAATTCCATGCAGCATTTTCTAGCAATTACACCAAAATCATTTTTTTGTGCAATTAAGACTGTTAAGAATAGACCCTCTTATCATGGCATGTGCAAATCTGAAGGTGATTAGCAATGACATATTCCCCTGGCTCCACTGCTTCCTCTGAAAGAAAATGTCAAGAGCTCTGTTGATGTGTGTTTGCCCAAGGAGACAAGATAAAGAGATGATAACTGTCACCTTCCACCAAACCTGAAGGCGTCATTAGAGCTGCTGCAGAGATTGTGCCAAGGTGGTTACGCATTTGTCCCCATTCCCATTATAAATCCCATGGGTCTATAGCTCACCTGTGAAAATATGATCTGAACTAAAACATGTCACAGTAGCTGCAGGGAAAAAAAAGCTACAGGCCTATCATTTAAAATTAAACAAAAAAAGTGAAGAACAAGAAGAAATGTCTAAGTAATACATTTATTTGAGTTGTAGTCAAACTCAGTCGATCTATTCCAGAGTTCACAAAGTTCAAAATACCCCACATAAGTGTGCTAATTCAGTTCTGGTTTAAAAAAGAATTGTTTGAATGACTGAAACAATGGATGGTATAAATGGGACACATATGACACATTCCAGTGTATGTCCACATCTATGCACAGATGTATAAGTTGAGCAGTTTGAACATATTTGGTATCCAGAATCCCATTCAGCTGCAAAACTCCTGTGGCTTGTATTCCCACCCAGTTAATACTTTGGGGGTAGTAGGCTGGAGCACCTAATCTCTTGGATTAAATTTTTGCAACTGTGAAAGAATTAATGGTAAAGCTTTCTCTCACTGGATAATTTACATATTGTAGCTATAGACATGCTGTTTGGAAAGAACATTTGCTCCAAATAAATATACAAAAGGCACAGACAGGAAGGGAGAAGGAAAAGAAGTGTGGCATCTTAAATGCTAAGTTTCCTTTTCGTTTAGGGCTAGTACTTGGCAGAATGTTGGTTTGCCTTGACTATAGACATTTCAGATTTAAAGAGGTATTCTTATTTCACATGGGGAGAATATCAAGTTTTTTATATTTTCCATGAAAAAGAAAAATAAATAAATCAGAGAGCAAAGGAAAGTGAGAACTTCATAGAAAATTGTTTGAGAAATCATGTAATGTGTTTAAATCTCTAGTCTGAATCTGAGTACCCTGAATGGGAAGGCTAACAGCCACCACAGTATTTTTGCTGTTTTTCAAGAGGAAACACTTTTATGCATCCAGGAAAATGTTCTAAAACCACCTCTGATGCATTAAACTTTTCCTAGCAAAAGAACAGTCAGAAAATTCTCAACAATTTTATATTTGGATCAGTCACAACCTTACTTCTTTTTATACATCTTCATATATTTTTACATATTACTGTATAGTTAAGTGGAGAGGAGATATTAGCTGCTATCAGACCCTTCGTTTTTTTTCGTCCTCTAACTAACTGAATCACTGCTGTTTGCATTCTTTCTGAGTATCTATTTAGAAGCTGAGACTTGTCACATTATCTTCTCAAGCAGAAAAAGAACTTCTGTTAACTTTGAAACATAACATAATTTTTATTACTCCTGTATGACCGTAGCTATAACTGTGTACAGTACAGGGCTTCAAACCATTAAAGTCCACTACAGATATCAAGGTCAGGGAAATACTTACAGACAAGGCCTAGGATTTTGTTCACCTGGAATCTAAAAGCAGTTTGCTTTAAATGCAAACCAAGAATATTCCCTATACATCACTCCCCCTTTTTCCTTGAATCCCCTAAAACAAAACTTAGAAGGAGGCTTTTCAGCATAATCTTAAATTTTTATAAACTTCCAACATAAGTTTATTTTCTGGGCTCTGGTATCTAAGGCCAGATCTTTACTGCTACTTCCATATTGTTTCTTCTTACTATTGTTTTCAAGTTTGGTGTGGGCAGTGTGTTGGTGCAGCATGAATGCATCCAAACGTTAATTTTAACTTATTTTATTAGCCATATTAAACTCGCTAATTAAAGTACTTAATATTAAACTTAATAACTACACCATATTAAACTACTTAAATAAGTAATAACAGGTCCTGTAGAAATAAGTACCTGATATTCAGGTAATCAATGGTTGATTTGGCTTGTTCGATGCTGAAGAAACTCAAGTCACCACTTCTTTCAGAATCAGTTTCCCCTATTCCAGCCATTGCTCTTCCAAGTTCTTTTAAGTTATCTCCTAAGGTCATATGTTTATCTGCAAAGTGATCCCAAAGAACAGAAACTAAGTATAAAATGCAACAGAGCAGGAGTTTTGGCTCATTTAAATTATGAGACTTCTTGAAATTTTTAAAAAAGTTATGAGCCATGTAAAAACTTAAAAAGCAACAGCAGTCTAACATTTTTGTCTGTTGCTATTCTTATCAACAAAATGTGCATTAAAAAACCAGCAATACATGTAGGGATGACAATAATTACTATTTCAGATACTGCAGTTTGGTCTCTTCCTTATGCAGTGATAACCACAGGAAAAACACTATAAATCTGAGATGCAGAGTAAGTTTATCTTTAAGATATAAATACTACTGCTTATGTATTCTAAAATATTGTTCTTCTGACCACAGCTCTTGCAAAATAAACCATTAATGCAGGAAAAAATATTAAAGAGTGTAACCAATTGTGCTATAAGTGCTTAGAGTCATAATAGATTAAACATGAATACATACAATGCTCTGCATGAATCATCAAACTTGGAGTTATTTTTGCACCCCTCCAAAAATAGATAATTACATTTTTACCCTGGAAATGAAAACCAAATGCCAAACAAGCTTTGTTTTGAAATTTAAGTTCTTTGTTAACTGTCTTGACAGAGAAGAAAATGTGAAATATACCAGTGTTTGCTGAACCTTTAAGGGGGCAGGATCTGTCTTTCTGATTGGGGGTACTAGAACCACGGTGGAGTTTAAAACAGCTTTGAGTACAACTTACTTGATTTTCAAGTCAAAAATTTAGAGTTGAAAATAGGGAAATATCCACTGGTGGTGAAATAGATTTATTTTTCTTACCATTTTAATTCTCTGCTGATCTGCTGCCTGGTTCTTTGTACAGAAAACAAATTTAAGAACTTACAAGCTCCTGCTCTTTATCGTTTTGCCCTTTAGTGGTACAGTGATCAGATCTCTGAAAATTTCACATCGCTTTTCAGTAGCAGAGGCAGCACAATAGAATTAACCATAATGGAAGAAACAATAAAGAAATACAGAGAGAGCGGAGCAAAAAGAAGCTGTGGGAAATTAGCGTATCAGAACGAGAAATCTCACAATTAGTAGGGAAGAAAAGCAGCATAAACAAGATTTCAAGAAGTCATAACACCCAAGCTGAGGTCTCTCATACCAACTAGTCTAAACTTTCTCCTTTCTGTGAACACCTGATCTCCAGCCCCAGCTGCCTTGCCCAGCAACATTCTCACACTATATCTGTGAGGTGAGGAACACTTCAACCTCAGTGTACAGAAGAATCAAATCATGTGAATAATTCATTCTGGCTCCCAATCAACTAAAGCTTTCAGTTTCCAAGCCTCAATTTTCCTCTCTCCTTTACCAGCTTTAAATGAGTTTCCACTACCCTCCTCCTCTCAATCCAATCTTCCTGCTCCATGCTATTCTTGTGGTCAAATCAGCTTAATTCCCAGGCCACTTGGGTCCAGTGTGTGGAAGGGAAAGCAAATGGTCATTAACACAGAGGACATTAGCATTTTGCTCTCAATTGAAATGTTTGGTCTTGGAGCTCGCATCAGCCGAGAACAGTAATCATGAGGAAATTCACCTCAGCCCTGGGGTACAGCATACCTTGTAAGATGGATTATGCGGGGAACTTAGCTGTGAAGAAAATGAAAGAAGTCTCCTGTAAGCACTTACAAGCTGTGTTTTTATTCCCTAAAAGCCATGTTTCTTAGCTAAATCTGAATGGATATTCACAGGACAGTAAAAAGCAACTTCACAACATTTGCTTGCCAAACCTTATGTCTTCACTTCAAAGGTTAAGAGTATTAGAGCTGTTAACAATGAAGAAAAGGAAAAAATAATAAATACTCTTTTTCACAGTCTTCAACCTCCTTGAATGGTTTTAGTTGCAATTTGATATATAAAAATTAATCAGAGGCAATCACTGTCATGGAAAATTTCAGCTGAAAGAGTTAAACGTTTGGCAAAGGTTTTTGCAACTAAGATCTCATTCCTGAGAAATGTCAGACAGCTTTAATGATGGGTTGTGCTACCAGCCTGTCTAGTACACACACATTACATACAGTCTCATAAAACTAATTTCTGACATGTTTCCATTCTTCTCTATTGTTATATTAATACAGTTAGCATATGTTAAGATACTTTCTCATTGGAGACAGGAAGGACAACTGGAATTCCAATGATCATAAAGCACGTACATAGGTCTGTCAAAATTCCAAGTTAGAAAGGCCTTTGAATTAAATTACAATGAAGGAGTCAGAATAACTATCATCAGCTTGATTTTAAATATCCATCTTCTCTTCGAATGGAACCACCAAGTTCTTTTGCTCTTCCTCTGGGATGAACTTTTCTCAACACAATCATCTTCAAAGGGAAGATTAAGTAAGCATTGTGATCTCTGAAAAAAAGCTTTTAGAGGATGTCGCTACCATTTTTTTCTGGTTGTTTTGTTCCCATCAGATCCAAGCTACATGCTCTGTGGCAAAATTCCTTGTAGCCACAGGAGATGAAGTCCTTTCACTGCCATTTTTCATCTTTGGCAGCAGTGCCAGTTTACTTCCCACACCAGTCTTTAGCTAACTGATATATTTTGTGCCAGAAGTGCAAACATTTGCCACATAGGAAAGCTGCCTGCGAGTTGACCTCCAAGGATAAAATAAATGTAATTCACTTGCCGTAATGCTACAGGATGTACTGAATATCTCAAACAGCAGAGAAATGTGCCCAAGGCTACAGTGAGTCAGTCACTGTGACAGCTGGAATTGGAATTTAGGAGCTCCTTGCTCTCGTTCTACTGTAATTATTATTAATTTTACCATAGCAAAGATGAGATCTCTTCAGGACCTGGCCCTTCTGTACTGTACAAACAAAAGCGAGGGATATTCTGCTAAAAAGATGATGGTTCTCTCTAACCAAAGCTTAACACCTACCAATAGGAATTATTTTAGGGCACAAACTGTAACATGCCAACAGGTAAAGGGGAAAAGAAATAATTTTACAGTTACTTGTAATTAAATATTGCTTTATTAAAATTACTGGAAAATATTTTCTCCTTCCAATTCAGATATTTATTTTACAATGTCTAATTATACCTACCACTGAGGTTCTCCAACAGAAAATTTAATAGATCCATGAATCCTGAGAGCTGTATAAGGTTGAAGTTCATTTCTTTAGCCCACCAAAATCCTGCAGTGTAATAATCTAGCAAAGTAGCTTCTTTCAGAGAAGTCTTCACTTCTTTAAAATTCAGAAATTCTTCCAGCTTTCTACAAGAAATTGCAGAGTAAAATAATGACATAAAAAAGATACATGTAATGAAATGACAAAAATTAGAGCATTAGAAAAAAAAACACAACTAAAAAAAACACTGAAAAATCCTTGAAAAAAAGTGTTAGTTCAGGAAGGGGTTTGTAGAATGAAATAGAACAATTTGTCTCCAATTTTTACCACCAGTCTTTCACTCTGATTGAGGTAACTTTACAGTGCTAAAAAGAGCTTCCCATTCAAGATTATTTTTCATGTAGCCTCTGAAGAAAAATTACATTTGAAAATTAATGTAAATAATATAAATTACTGAAAGCATCTAAAATATTTAGAAGTTCAAATTCTCCTTTCATAATGACCAAGCTATTTAAGAGCCTTATCCTATTTTACTGTCATACTGTGGAAATTTTTCCACTTACTTTAACTTGAAAAATTAATGAAAAAAATCCACTTCCTTGTAGGAGCCTCGGCTGTTGCTGACACATTTATGTCTACTCTAGCCAAACACCGAATTAGTTATGTCTTCTATAATGATGGTGCACATTTATCTACATGAAGAGAGGAAATCAGGGATAAGAATTCAGTGTGAGATTCTTCCAGTATAACTTCAGCCATGCCTGGTGTTGTTACATTTGACAGTAAAGTAATACTTGGCTTAACTATACCTGATGATGCAAGTGTGCCAGTTGTGATCATAGTTTATGGTCCCCTGTGAAAAAGCAAAATCTTTTTTTACCCTCTCTGCTTCTGATTCCTTCCTAAGAAGTGCATTAATCTTGGATGTACCAATAATTCAACCAATAGTTCTTCAGGTTTTGACTATTTCAGTAGAGATACACTGTCATGTCAAATAAGATGAGCTTCTTTTGTTTTTTTTTAATTGAATTCTCAATAGCTAACAAAGTAAAACATAATCCAATCAGTTTTGTTTCAAACACATATTCCTCTGTTCTGCATGACAAATTTGTAGTTCTGCACACAGCGCAAGTCAGTTAAAAACACTTAACTGTGTACTGAAATAGAAGTGGAACATGGCCAGATGAACTTTCCGAGGTTTGAAACAGTCCATATCCTCTCTTTCTGAAGTTTCTGCCAACTCTGTGTTTTCATAATCGGAGCTTCTCAGGGATTTAGATTTTCTCTGATGCTGCTAACAATGCCAGTACTCATCTTTTCAACATGCTGTACACCATGTCACTGACAACAGTGTCTATAAATGACTGGGAAATGATGAGACATTTAAATTTCCTAGTTATCATGATTGTTCCTTCTTCCTTCATGGAAGGTGCTCAAACACTATGGAGATGGACAGCAGTAAAGAAATCCATGATGGATAGGAAAGCAGGACATCAAAATTCTCATACAGATTCAGATCTATTCTGATTTTCTAAGCGTAGCTGGCAGCTTTCAAACTGCTCCATGTAGACAGATGGTGAACTGTGGTAAACTAATAAAATTTCAGTGCTGCTGTGAAACTGCTCTGAGTGCATTATATACCCCATGACTATCCTCTTCAGTTAGACCCTCTATGTACTTTGCACTCTGCTCTAAGGTACACGCATAAATACATATCTGATCAGCTGAGACTAAGAGGAAATATATGTTCTTTCAATGCTTATCTTATTGAGGTATATGCTTCATCTTATTGCGAAAGTTTCACAATAAATTGCAAGATTAAACACATTTTTGTCGCCAGTAAGCTTTACCCTTCAGTCTCCTATAATAAGATGCTTATCGTGTAGGAGAAAAAAAGTAAATAAAAATATTTGTTTTTATATATGGGAAGAAAGTTTCTTTCCAGTTTTCATTAAAAAAAAAAAATCCATAAGGAACTTTTCCCCCCATCTGAATAGTGACAAATTCATGGAAGATAACATATTTCAATAATATTTTAATTTCTATTCAATAGTTTGCCTATTCAGAGTGACAACATTTGATTTTTTTCATTCCCTACATCAACTAGTCCAGTGAACCAGACCTTTGGCTTCCAATTCATTAAGAATTCAGTA
Organism: Upupa epops; assembly: GCA_013397515.1. Taxonomy (NCBI): domain Eukaryota; kingdom Metazoa; phylum Chordata; class Aves; order Bucerotiformes; family Upupidae; genus Upupa; species Upupa epops. The sequence goes on along the minus strand of VZRI01006599.1, from coordinate 32,550 downwards.
GAGGACACAAGTGATCCTAAGTAATTTGGGCACTTCTGAACAATCCCATCCTTAAAATATAAGTTTGGAGTATTGGGTTGATCTCCTGGTCTTCTAAATTTAGCTGCTTTTGAGCACTAACAATAAGGGAGAGTGGATTCACACCAAAAGTCTTTGGCTGCCTCCCATTTCCCTAGTGCACCATAATGGTTACCTACTAATAAATACCTTCTTAAGCTTTCCATCCCTTTCTGAACTTTAAAAACCCTTCTGATTTTCTAGGAACTCAGGTTACAATACAGAATCTTAAATGCTTTAGCAAAAAGTAAGTATAAAGAAAAGCAGCTAAGCACTGGCATGTTCTTATGTCTTAGTGTTTCATTTATAGCATATTTAATACTGTTGTAAACTCAGGAACCATATTGATGGAAAATATCAGTGGGGGATAAAAAAATAAACCTCAAAGAAATATCAAGTGCCTGAAAATACAGGAAAATACAGTGAAACAAAGTAAAACAAAGTAAAACAAAGTGGATCTGAGATTGCCAGTGTTTTATCCTATCTTTAATGAATCATATCAAAATCAATGGTTTAACTGATCAATTAAAGACATGATGTAACTATCAAAAAGAAATCAAAAAATAGCCTATAATTTTTATTTCATTATTATATTTGCTATAGCACTGTTATTATGTTGGCACTTACTTTTGAACTCCTTCTACATCTTGTTCTGACAAAGCAGTAATTTGGGAAAGAGACAGAAACATCTGATGAATAACCTTCTTTCCACCTATGGCATTGAGATCTTGATCTTCTTCCTAGATACACATATGTATACAGGAATATATTTTAATAGTTTATTATGTTGGTAACTTATCTAAATAACATTTTTCTTTTGAGGATGCATGCAATGGATACATTCAAGAAATGCCAAAAATGTAACACAGCTATAATTATATAGCAGATACACAATACCCTAACACATTTTCACTAGAGAAAACCTAAGCAGATACATGGAAAATAGTATTTTAATTTAAATTCATGTGGGAATGTAGTGACATATCATTTGCAACACAAGATTAAATTAAGTCACAAGTAAAACCAACAGAAATGTAGAGGTGCCAAATGAATCCATGAATCTAGATTTGACCAACATGATATTAGTTTGCACAGTAATTACATTTTAAAATCAGTTTCTGCTTAAGATATTATGAGTATACACATTACCCTGCTGTTTGCTCTCCACCCTCTACTTGTCTGTATTTGCAAGTTTACTGCCTACACTGACTTCTCTCCTAACCAAATAAAAGTCCAAGTATCACTGCAACACAATGATACTCATGCAAGGAGCTGGTACCACTGTTTTATGGAAAGTTGTTATATTTGTAATACAGAAGGAAATTCCTTATAGGAAATACAAGGGTGTACACGTTATAGTATAGGGGATAAAAATCCGAGCATGAACCAGCAGTGCAGTGGTCTTAAAAACAAAAAGGAACATTGATGCTATTGTACTTGGTGCATGTCACTGACCCAAACCATTTTCAGCAAGAAATCAGTAAGAAAAAAACCCCCAAACTGTTTTCCAGCCAGGCAAGTTTCAAAGACATGTCCAAGAACTGGACAAAGCCCATCTCTGTGCTGGCAGCTGAACTAGCTCATGCCCTTAACACCACTGCTAGTCTAATTGGCCTGGGCTGCTTCCACACCAGGACAGAAGAACTTCATTGTAATTTAGTCGTTGCAGGGACTCTTGAACATCTGTGGGACTCGAGATTTACAGAAGTGCAGCACGGCAACGTTTGCATAATAATGTTTCTAGTTCACCTATTGAGAGGCTTTCCTAATGTAAGCTGAGCTTTGAGCCTAAACAGCACTGGCAGTGGTCAAGGATAAGTCCCAAACAAAGCTACACTGCTCCCCCTGCTGCTGCCACACTGCAAGATAGACCTAAAACTGGGACTAGCTGAATTACTGCATTGGACTGAGTAAGAGTTTCTGGTCAGACTCGGATTTTATCTCTAATTAAGTACTAAACTACTTTCACATGTACTTTAATATGAAAACAATTATTGTTCCCAACTGTACTTAGCCTCGGATATGATGTCATTGTAACAACAGGAATGAAGTAAATTAAGGCTTCCATCACAGTTAGGAGCATGACATCAGTTTGCTCTTGTTTTGTTAGTAATAATCCATGCCTACAAGCAGTAATGCTGATACAACTGAAGCTGCATGCCCTAGCTAGGGGAAGAAAATCCTAAATCATTATCAACACCTACCTTTGAATAATTAGGAAAAATATGAACACTTTCCTGAAGTGGTAGTAAGAAATTTGTGGAGATTCTTTAGAAGCTGTGAGAACTGATAGTGATGTTTTGGAAACTGAATTAGTACTTGCTCATCTCTCTCCTAGGATGCCCTGAACGTGGGATGCTTTAATATGGATTTTTGAACCATTATCTTTAGAAAATGTCTTCATGGAAAGGGTCATCAAGCCTTGGAACAGGCTGCCCAGGGAGGAGGTTGAATCACCACATGAGGAACGCTGAAAGAAAAGTGTAAGTAAGGGAATTCAAGACATAGTAGCAAACTATCAAGGTATCTTTCAGCTTCTCATCTGTGGTTAGAGGCCAGGGGTGAACAAGAACAAAGACCCACCCACACCACCCTCAGCTACCTGCACAACACTTCTCTACAACTCAGAATCGCTGCAGTTGCCCTGCAGATAGAGATACCACAAAAGCAGGTGGGTTTGTTTTTTTTTTCTTAATCCCACTGCTTTTATCTTATGCTGTAAGAAACAGAAGAGCAGGTAACAATTACCTGAAAGCAACAATTACCTGAACTCCCAAGAATCTTAACTAAACTAATTCTTCACTGCTTCTGGGAAGGTATGAGGCATCATCCATCATGTCAGAAAAAGCTTGCCCAAAACAAGAATTTTCTTCTGCCTCTGGTACATACATGGCTCACTACTACCACGTGAAGCTCTCTAACTTACATCATATCAACAGGACCAGCATACTTAACATGCTGATGCTAAGGCTCATCTCACTCTCCAAATTACAAACAGCAAGAAGATCCTCTGGGAAAACACGCTGAAGTTTCAATATGTAATGTTGTATAGAGCAATATATAAGCTCTATAAAATTACAAAAATTAATGTAAAAATAACTCCAGGTGCCTTGCACTCAGTCACCTGTAATGTCCTTCAATATCTTCAAAGGCTCTGGAGCATTAGCAACATATTCTTTAACCAATAGTTACGATTGAATATGGCTTTGTCTTCTGATCATTTAACCACTACTGAAAATTTAAAGAGTAGTTATTTTACAAATGTGTTCACCGATGTCAAAGAATTTACTGTGCATTGTATTGTTAACTGCAGTGACTGACTGAGGTAATTCCAAGTGAGTTAATTCTGGTAACACTATCCCCCTGTGCTGGGGAAAAAAAACCCAACACAATCCTATCAATACACACTCACAGCAGCAGACTTAACCTATTTAAATTACAGGCTACCATAACAGATTTGTCACTTGTAGGATTTTTTTCTTTTCTAAAAATTTTTAGTTGTTCTGTTTGTGGCTGCTCAATGCATTACACCAATACTTTGGGCACCCCTTGTCAACAACATCAAATCAGAATACTGATTCAGATATTCTAAACCAGAATAAGATCTTCCTTGAATCTCTGAACCAATGTTCACAAACCACTACAAAAGTGAAAATAGTTGTAGCAGAGTGATCAAGTTAAATAGCTCTGTATTTGAGGGTCTGGGGAAGAAGCATTCCCTCTCAAAACCCCTACCCCCCTGGGCAATTAAAAAATGTCCCACTACATGCAGTTCCAGACTGGCAAAGCCCTGAAACACAGCAATGGAAAGTAGCATCAACGTTCCTGAAGGAAAATAATCTCGTCCTTTGAGATGAGCCCTCTGCAGGGGCTGCCTATGTTATTATTGGCATAAAGAGTGACTTTCAAGAATATATTAATGAAGAAATAGCTTGCCAGCTCTCTTGAATTGCAGCAAAATATAAGGAAACCATGATCCTCCTTGTCCTCACTCCATCAGGGAGATTAGACTAGACTAAACTCTGCTGCCACAGGCCGACAGTTTCCAGTATCTGGTTCATTTAAAGCTAGCTCAGCTACCTCTGCGTGAGCAATACTGCTGACAGCAGTACAGATGTACCTTGAAAGAGTGCTGCATATCAGTTACAACTTTAATCAAAATGGGAATGAAAAAAAACAACACCACACCAGCAACACAGGCTGTTATTTGTATTATTACACACATTTTGTTATCAAGCTGTCAAATACTTCGGCAGAAGCAGAAAATCTTGATGCTGTCTACATAAATAGTTAAGGCAGAAACACAAATCCATTTGCTGTTCCTGTTTGTTTTAAGAAGGCCCCACTTGTCCTCTCCCACAATGGGAAGTTAGAATCAATAGATGCTATTTTTAGGCTTAATACTTCTTTTATTGCCAAGCAAATAAGGAAATAAAAATAGTAACACTAATTTCAACCATGTTTAAAAGACAAATAAGCAGATATGCCAAATGCACAAGACAAAACCTACATAGAAGGAAACCTTTCAGAGCACCAACAGACCCAACAGTGTCCTTTTAATAACACAATATGCTTCAAAAATTTCTCCCAGGTCAAACATCAAGATTTATGTATGACCAAATGTATAAGGACATTAAACTTTACTGGTGTTTTCACAGCTGCAGAGTACTTATTGGAAAAAGTGCTGTTAAAAATAAAGCAGCAGCAAGACCTGCTAAGATCAGGACTCAGTATTTCTAATATGCTTTCTGCCAAAAGTAATTACAAATCAGAACAATTTATAAAAATATTTAAATTAAATCAAAAGGAATAATCTCAAGATTTAAGAAATAATAATATAAAAATAGTGGCAGAATTCAGTGCTTCCTACAGCCTACAGACAAGCCATACTAAGCTAGCTTCAGTCAACACTGCAAAGTATAAAACTGAATTGATAAAAACACAAAATTCTACAGAGTTTACAATATAAATAAATCGTAAGGGACAGTAAGAAGTATCACAAAGGTAGGCTATCATATGTAGGACAAGCTTTAATACATGAGCAAACAATGTGGAAAAAAACCATTCCTCTAAAGATTCCTTTTATAAAGCCACTAAGTAAAAACGACAGAAATTTGACTGGTATGTTTCAACACATGTAAAATGTAATTTTGACAGCCTGTCATTCCCCATACTGCACACCTTGAATCTTTTACTGCAATTTGACTGCATCACCCCACTGTTCTGCCTGCCAAAATATTTAGAGAACGCTCATTTGAGAATATTGTGAAAGATGCATATATTTTTCATAAAGCATTTAGAATACATAATAATACATTTCACATAGGGTTTATTTATTTAAGAAAACTTAAATGCTAAGCATTTGTACTGACAGTTGCTAACACAGCTTTCTGCAGAGAATTGCAGCCAAGCCGTGAATCCACACAGCCACTGCAACTTCTCAGACATTTAAGACAACAAAGTGATCTGATTCACAGAATCACCCAGTATTATTAAAGCTGGAAAAGACCTCTAAACTCATCAAGTCCAGCCTATGACCTAATATGACTAGAGTGCCACATCCAGTCATTTTCTTAAACCTCCAGGGATGGAGACTCCACCACCCTCCTGGGCAGTCCATTCCAGTGTCTGATCACCCTTTCCACGAGGAAGTGCTTCCTAACATCCAACCTCTCCTGATGCAGCTTCAGGCCATGCCTTCTCATCCTATCACTAGCTGACTGGGAGAAGAGCTGACCCCTATCTGTCTAAAACTTCCCTTCAGGTAGTTACAGAGAGTGATAAAGTCTCCCCAGAATCGCCTCCAGACTAAACAACCCCAGCTCACTCAGCCTCTCCTCATCAGACTTTCCATCTGGTCCTTTCACCAAACTCATTGCTCTCTTCTAGATCTGCTCCAGTACCTCAATATCTTTCTTGAAGTGAGGGGCCCGGTACTGCACACAGTAGTCGAGGTAAGACCTCACCAGTGAGTGCCCAATACAGGGGAAGAATTATGTCCTAGTCCTGCTTGCCATGCTATTCCTCGTACAAGCCAGGATGGCATTGGCCTTTTGTGTCATGTGGACACATTGCTGGCTCATATTCAGGCAGTTGTCAACCAGTACTCCCAGGTCCCTCTCTGCCAGGCCGCCCTGCAGCCACTCATCCCCCAGTCTGCTGCTGCAGGTGGTTATTATGGCCAGAATGTAGGACCCTGCACTTGGCCTTGTTAAATCTCATCCCGTTGGCCTCTGCCCATTGACCTGGCCTGTCCAGATCTTCCTTTAGCATCTTCCTCCCCTGCAGCAGATCAGAAGAAAATTGTCTTGTGGTAGCACAGCTATACAGGGACAGGCTGAAGGGAGAACCTCTGAGCTAACAGAATCCGAATATCCCTTGTTGGAAGAGACCTTTAAGATCTAGTCCAACCTTTGACCCAACACCACTATGTCACCCCTAAACCACATCCTTAAGCACCAGGTCCCCTTACCCAGGAATGGTGACTCCACCTCTGTCCTGGGCAGCCTGTTGCAAAGTTTGATAACCCTTTGGGGAAGAAATTCTTCCTCACATTCAGCGTAAACCTCCACTGGTGTATCTTGCAGCCATTTTCTCTGGCCCTGTCACCTGCTACACCACCATGGCTCAACATAGCCCCTCGTACACCCTTGAATAACTTGTGTTCTTTTGTTTCTCTTAAGGGTATGAGAGGCCTGGCTGTGACACACTGCTCCTCAGTCAAAAACAGCAATGCAAACAATAAATAACAACATAAACCAAGATAAAAGAAGGCCAAAGACAAGGGGAAAAGACAGTATTAAGGAGACAGAGAACACCTACAGCAATGAAAGGTGAGAAATACAACCATGGCGTTGCTGGGAGCAAGGTGTCAGCTTCTGAAGGGAAACCGTTCCTCTTTCCCTCAGCAATCAAACCGCAGCCCTTGAGACGAGCCGGGGCCAGCCCGTAGGTTAGCAGAGGGCAAGCAATACCTGACGCGGCGCCGCCATCTTGCCCGCGGCGTCCTCGTTGCCCTGGGAACGAGGGCGGTGCCCGGGTGGTTGCTGCTGCTCTGTCTGGCCCGGCGCCACCTTGGCTGCCGGAAATTCGAGCACAGCGCGGGCTCGGGAGGGGCCGTGGTGAGAGACCGTGTGAGGCTGCGATGCCTTACGAGCATCCCGCACCGTGAAGCGACGGACCCATCCCGCGTTAAAGTGTAAGTCTCACCGTTTTCCTAATCCTGTAACTACTGATAGGCGTTGTTTGAGTAAGAATTACAAGGATGGCGGCACGCAGTCAGCCCTGCAGCTGCCCGAACGAAATCCCTACGTTTCCAGCTACTTGAAAATCCATGTTCAAACAAAATACCTAAACAGAAATACAGACCAAGGACAGCAGCAGCAGTTACTACAGCTCAGATTTCCACATGCGTAGATCAGGCGGATGTTTTACCACAGCAACTATGGTAGTACAAGGGAGATGGTTTCAAGCTAAAAGAGGGGATATTTACATGAGATCTTGGGAAGAACATCTTCACTATGAGGGCACTGAGACACTAGAACAGGTTTCCCACGAGGTTGTAGATGCTTCATCCCTGGAAGTGTTCAAGGCCGGGTTGAATGTGGCTGATGAGAGGTGTCCCCCATGGCAGGGGTTTGGAAATAGATGAGCTCTGACATCCCTTCCAATTCAAACCATTTGGTGATTCCATGATACACATGAAGCAAAGGCTGATGTGCATCTCAATAACATTTTTTGGTGGTGCTTACTGCACACTACAGCAGAACTAGATGGAACATGAGTGTTACCAGACCTCATTGCTCCTCCAAAAGGAAAAGAACTGCTAAAAAAATCCACTCCTAACAAAACCCTTATGTTTAATAAAAAAACCGGCAGCAACCCTCACAATATTTGAGGTACTTCATCAAGTTTATCATGAAACTAGATGAGTCCCTTTCATCCCAAACTATTCTATGATTCTGTGTCTGTGAGGACCTAGGGAAGGATACAGAGCTACACCAGCTAAGGATCTGAAATTAAATGTTCATATTTATCTATGAATTAGGAATATTTTGTGGAAGACTTCCAGACCAAACTACATTTTGAGTACAGTATCATAGAATGCTACCACATACAATACCATGTACGTAACTATGCTTTGTTTCCCCTCATCAACCTCTTTTTTTCCTTTTTTTTTAACTTGGAAGACCAATAAGTTGAGCTATGCTGGAACATTTTCAGCTTTGTGTTGCACACAGACTCACAGCAACAATTCAGAGTAAACAGCACTTACCTGCAAGATCAAATAAAATGCAGGCATTTGGTGGGTGAACAGTAATGAGAACAAAGAAAAAGCAAACTTATTTTGCAAAGCTTGCTGATGTGCTGAGGGAGCGAGTATGAAAAAACAGTCTCTTTGCAGTGCCCCACATAAAGCATGTGACCTCCTGGGATTTCTGCAGCTGTTTTGAGGTCTACTGCTGTTCCTGAGCAGTTTACTACTTTCTGAAGGTTGTCATCACCAGCACTTTAAAATGTGCAAACCACTGAGTACAGTACCTGTGTCTTAGTTGGGTCACTAGTGACAAGAAACTGCCCATTACCCACTAAGATGCTGATTTATACTGTGAGATTCAACACATACATAACTCCTCTTCATGCTCAAACACCTGACCCTCACTGACACAGGTACACCAATCACACTTCCAAAAGGAGTTGGAGATCTGTTTGAATGAAGTTCAGAGAGCCGAATCCTGCAGTGTTTTGTAGAATTATTCATAGTATTTTAAAGAATTGCTTAGCTCTGTGTAGAGCCCACACTGTGAATTCCTACAATTTGTGCCATGCTCTGTAGCTGACAGCAGTAGAGCTGCAGCTACTTCCCCTTTTACTGTGTATATAAATCTAACCAAATAAGAACATTATTCAGAGCTGCAAACACTACATGCAGTAAGGTGTAAAAACTGTGTGACACCTGGATGCAGTATAACTTTGTGTATATCCATTCTGATGTTATTTAGTCGGTAACAGGTAGGAGTTTACACATTGAAAATGTCCAGCGACTTCCATGAACATTTTCAATGTAAAAGCTATGGAAGGCTCAAAGCCCTTAGAAGGAGCTAATTCCGTTTCCCTTGCTCAGTATTAAAGGACCATATTCCTTCTTACACAAAACCTGTACCGAGCAGGTTGATTGAAGCTCAGCCCTGATTGAAGCTCAGCACATGTTTCCAGTAGTGAGCTCCTGAACTACCCACTTTTCAATTTAAATCTTTAGATAGTGTCACAAAGGTTAGATATTACAAAAAAAAAAAAAAAAAAAAAAAAGAAAAAAAAAAAAACAAACCCAA
>VZRI01006599.1:1082-23108 GCA_013397515.1 Upupa epops | reverse complement strand
AAAAAAAAGGAAAAAAAAAAGATGACACCAGAAAGAGTTGAGCAGTGGTTTTAAGCCGTTCCTTCTAATTTCATGTGGATCCTTTGCATTTACAAACTCCAGACTTGTATACACTTGTATTTAAGGTGGCTTTTTAATTTCCTTTAAATACAGGACTTGTAAGTGCAATGCTGAAAGACTGATCTGAAAACTGTGATCTATTCCTTTCCTGCTAGCAGTGTCCATGTTACATTTTCTATCATTGCTAATGATCACAGACACTCCACATCAGAAAGACAGCTCCTGCTACAGAGCTGCTGCTTCTCCACTGGTGTAGATGTGTAAATGCAAATGTTCTCCTAAAGCGTCTGTTCCAGTATGCGGCACATAAACAGACTGTATTTGAAAATCTGCCTTTACATGGTGTTGCACTCTAAGTGCTTTTCTACTTACCTGAGAAGCCACTCAGGTTTCTGAGGTTGTTTTGCCTAGCCTGGTGTCGTCCACACCATGAGTGCCTCAGGGGGAACACTTTCTTTCTCCATGAATCTTTCCATCTTTGATCAAAGATCAAATCAGCTTCAATCAAAGATGAATTGATCAAAAGAATTAAATTGAATCAAAAGAACTAAAGTTCTTCACAACATCTGGGACCTCTCTGACCTACTAAAGGTGACTATGTGTCCCACTCATGCACAACCCTGGCAAGTGCTGGGCAAAGAACTTGTTGCTCTCCTCAATTTCCATCAGATCCTTGGATGTTAATTTTGCAATTCCAAGTTCCTCCCTGCAGAATGAACCACACTTCAGTCTTCCTGGAAATACTTCATTCTTCCTTATGAGATCTTGTCTTTTGGGGAGGGAGCAGTCTCACTTGCATCACACAGGTCACAGAATCTCTTCAATTTGAAAAGATCTTTAAGAGGATCAAGTCTAACCTTAAACCCAGCTTTGCTATGTCACCACTGCACTATAAGACCACACTGGAAAAAAGGTCTCAGCTGCACATGAGGCCTTAAAGTGCTTTGGTGGTGCAGGACACCTGCAATTGGAACAAAAAAAAGCATCTGTGAGACCGCTTCAAAATATTCCACTGAGTCTTCCCAAGTTTAATAACCAAGGTGACTCTGTTGGATTTTGTTGCTTGCATTTCAACAGTAGATGAAGTTTATGGATTCAAAAAAAGGAATGAGTTTTCAGAAGCCTTTTTTTTGTAAATGCAAGCCTGCTCACACATCCACCTATCGACAGAAATCCCAACAAAAACATTCAATTGCAAGCCTGTTCCCATTCACCTTTAGTTAAGCATCACCAAGCACAGTAATTATACATAGGCAAATTGAGGAGGAAAAGCAGATGGAAATTCCTAGCGGCAGTTTGCTCATTACATCAGATGGATATACAGCTCCCCTGACTGCCAGCCCTCCCGACAACAAATTGCTTTATGTGCTTACCCTGTGGTACAAGGATCGAGAAAACACGGGAACGTAGGGAGATCTGCACATGGAATTTGGGATTGACCCTCTTGGTGACAAATGAGTAATCATGAAAGAGTAGCACTGTGTGGCTCTTAATAAGGAAATGCGTTATTGTACAGCAGTGCATTAACACAGTAATTAATCATCCTCTCCTGGCTCCTTTGTAACACTGGTCATAGATACTCTACCCAGGGAGCACTATTCCCTCTAGGTAATGGTATTCTGTTTTATATAACATACATTGTAAGGAAAAAAATAAATAATCAGGGCACGATTATGTACTAGAAAAAACCCACATAAATCCAGGTTGCCAGAGAGACTGTTTTTTTTAAAAAAAACAAAAGATAATGCTGTCATTTCTCAGGCAATATCCAATTAAAGTAAGATACAAGAGGAAACTACTTCAGCATATCAGCAGAAGGATGGACAGTCCTGAAGTATTTAGGAAGAGACACTGCACACTGAGCTCCCCATTCTTCAACACAAGCTCAGAATGGCTCTCTGTCCACTTAATTAATGGGTAGGTAAAAATTCCATGTGAGTTGATAGTGATTTTGTAAAGTTTTATTAATCCCAGCTATAGGCAAGTACAAAATAAATTTAGCAAATAATAAATTTCCAGTTACTCAAAACAATACACACAGAGAAATGGAAGAAGTAAAACACATACTCTGTCCGTTATCTGCTCCCCATAAAGAGAAGTAGCTCAACAGAGGATAAAAGCAAATATTAAATTGATTATTTTTCTTGATCTTTGCCAAAAGACTGCTATATCTAGCGCCAAGAAATTGAATTGAGGTTCATAGAAATCCTAAAAATTAGATAAAAAGAGACTTGAAAAGATACGTAGTCAGTCCATCTGCAGGGGAGTTGTACTATTTCTTGCCAATAAGAACTTCAAGAAGAAATACGAATTTATTTAACCCAGTAGTTCAGGACAGTCCCTTACTCTGCGTTACATTGTAGAAGTAATGCAAATGCACATATAATATTGTAGCAAGCTATCAGTATGAACTAAGAATGCTTGGGATTTTCTCCCCTCTGAGTATCTTTCTGTTCAAGAATCCAAATGATGAGAACTGATGTGTAAGGTAAAGCAACATGTATCATTTAGAATATGGCCATTTCAGCCTACCAAACCTCAAGGTCACCAGTTGCTAAACCAAACCCAAAATCTCTATAGGTCTTAAGGACTCCTCATAGCATTCAGTCCACAATAATCCACCGAGAGTTCCCAAATGCAATGCAAGAGACATAAAGAACAGCGCTGCCTGTGGAGTGACTCTGAGTCCCTCAGGACAGGAGTTCTTAAACAGCCATGAATATGCTGGTGATGATAAACACATAATTTTACATAAGCTTAATGCAGGTCTTTGGGTAGGAAAGCAATGTTTCATGGACTGGCAGTGGGATAAATCTGTTCAGCACGGAATGTGCCAGTTAACATAGTAAGGAAAATTACCATGAGGAATAACTCAAATTATGCAACAAAATATATTATCATGGCAAAGAGCAATAAGAGTTGTTAAATATACTGGCACATTTCTTTACTAAATTTTATATTAGCTATTAAACATATATATGTAAGTATTGCTTTTATATAATACATATGCATATACTTTTTCTTCTGACTAACTTCTGAGCTGAGATTCCCATCTCCTCTATGCCTTTCCTAAAGATATAAACTACTGTTAATCTCAAAAAGTTGTAATGAACTGGGATATTAATATGCACAAAGAGAAGGCCTGCATCTTTTGGGCAAAATGTCTTCATATTTCATTTGGAATAGTCAGACCTTGACTCTTGAAGTTGGACTATGGGTTCATTCAAGTGACAGACTGACCATAGAAAAGCACAGTGTAAAGTAAGCTGAAACTATTATTTCATCTTAATAACACAGCAAAGCCTGTGGAAAAAAATTTTTAAAATTCACTGATTCCATTGTCCTTGGCCTTTTGCCCCCCTAATGGGAACATCATTTCATTCAGAGTTTTCATATTTTTACTTCTTTCTTGTCTTTGTTGTGAAGCTTTCTTGATTTTTCTGCCACCTTCTCCATATAATGTTAACCAGGTCTTAGAATATCATAAAACAATTTAGGGCAGCAAGTGAACAAAATATATCCAACTGAAATTAGAGAGGGATTTTCAATAGAGACACTGTAATTATCCAATGCACAAGTTGGTCTGTGTACTGGAGCTTATGAAACTGTCTTCTAAAGTATTAAAAAAAGAGTCCAGTAACTTTTACTCCAGCTTGGATCTACGTGCAATTTCAAGCTTGACAGTATTTCCAGTTTAAACCATCTTTGTTGTCTGTGCATTTGTAAACATTTTGTTTCTTGGACTCACAAACAGCCTCCAAGACATCTCAATATTTTTCTGGTTTAATATGGACTGGCAAGCACAAATTACTGAGACATACCCTAATGTTTAATTGGTGTCTCGGAGCAGGGTAACAACTATAGCAGCAATACCTGGAGGGTTAGTGGGGCAAGCATAGCTCCACTTCAGAGTCAGCTCTATTTAAGAAACTGAAATTCATCCTAGTGTGATCTAGCAAAATTCAAAAGTGTCCCAAATAATAAAATTGGGGTAGATGGCAACTGTGTGCTTGGAATCACAGAGTACCAATCCCAAGGAGCATGCTTAGGAAGAATGTATCTGTGTAGTCTCCTTAAATATGGAAATGTAAAGGTTACTCTGTGACCACTAGGCAATATAGTTAAAATTACGATGAAGCTGTTTGTTGCTGCCCTTCCCCTTTCTTTTCCTGACTCATTTGAGGTTATGGACTCATCTTGGCAGAGTACATTAAAATAAAAGGGTATATAACTCAGTAATCAGTCCTGGGAGCACTTTCCTTCCTGGATTCTGTATTTGAAATATCTGCTGTGCAAGCAGATGTTTATAGAGAGCTGCAAGGAGGAGTTAATGTCCATATTCACTTCAAAAAGATTATGTAGTTGCATGTAAAAAATGAATTTGCAGAGCTCTAGAGAGCTTAAGTATTATTACTGCTAGTAAAAATAAAACTCATTGAGCGGAGGACCTGAGGCCAGAACATATATTTGTGCTAAGAATGTTACTTAAACTATACAACTGCTGTGCTTGTGATGTCATGAGGAATGTTCATGGGTTTTTTCTAGAACTGGGGTCAATTGCTTCCATAAGAATTATGAAACTAATTTATTGATTTAGTTGAGGCAGAATCTAAAACTAGCCTCTTGGAGAGTGGAAGTCTAATTGATTAATCTAACTGATTCTTGAGTTCTTTAGTCTCTTGGAACACAAAATTCAAAAGGAAGACAAAATGGGGCATGGCCCACGTCAGCCAGCCTTTTCCACAGCCTGAGCACACAGACATACTCTGTTGATACTTGTGGCTGTTAAGAAGAAAATGGCATAATTTGGTCCACAGGGAGTGGAGTTATTCACATGCTTATCGAGGGAAATTTAGAAGCAGAATGAAAATCACGGTGTGCTGTTTGGCAATGTTCTTTGAACATGAGCCTATGTTTTTCTCATTTACTTGAGGAGAAATTTGAAGGAAGATGATAGAAGCTAATGGAGTTTCATGATGGTAAAGCAATGTAAATGAATCATCTTCCTTGTTTTAACATCTGTGAACAGTCTTCCTCTTGCTCGCAACTGAAATGTATGAGATTCTGCTCAAGTTTTAATGCTGTTTGGCATCTGTGCATATACAGGGACATTCAGAGCCACTTACATTAACAGCAAATATCATTTTTTACTCTAAAGCAGGGAACATGTCCTTATTGATATTCAGCAAGTGGTGCATTGTTGCAACCCAGATATAATTTACTCACTTGTCTGGCTGGATTACAGTACTCCATGCGTTTTGTACTTTCATCTGTGAAAAATCGAACTTTGGTTCTGCTGTTGTCATTTTCCATAATTCTTTAAAAACAATCTGAGGCAAAAGGAGAAAAAATAGCTTCAATAGAAACTGCTTCTGGGTATGGCATTTGAAAGGACATTATTTAGAGTTAATGAATTGAACTGAGAAGTTTGTCATATTCCTTACATGAGCTGTGAGTCAGACTTTGCACACAAGTATTTCTTCCATTTGTTCACTTTGTAAAGGCCGCAAGTTCCTTTGTTCCCTGGGAACCCCACAGAGGAACCATTTGTCTTCAGAGGCACACGGCTTTGTTAGGCTGCACTGACTAATATTCCCAGTCCTTCTCCTCAACCTTTGCGTTTGCTCAAAACCAGCTATGCACCAGCCCCTTATCAACCCATAGCTCAGTGTTTTGGTCACCTGGGCAGGATAGCAGCAAAATCTAGAGGAGCTTAGCCTACATGAGGACTGTACGATCGAGCCCTTAGTTATAAAATTAGCAATAAGAACTTACATGGAATATGAATGAAAAATTCCCAGCAATGGAGGATCAGGGATGCTCTTTCTACAGTGATTTCTTCCTCCACTTCCTCTGATATAAATTTTGAGACTCCTTTGATGAAAAGAAGATCAAGCTTCAAAACCAGATTTAGCTTCAAAATATGATTACACAAAACTGACTTAAAGGTTTAGGTCCTGAGTCTATCAAGCACAATCTAATTTTTTCTTCTCCCACTTGCTTTTACACTATCATGTGGATCACACAGTACTTTCTGGTAACTACCTTTTCCATGTTACCCAAGTCAAAGGCATTACTCTTGATAACTACCTAAATTTTAAGTGCCTCTGCTGTGTTTTAAAGTATTAAGGTGTAACTGGGTGTTTTATATACATGTAAAAGAAACAGGTTTTTCTCACAGCCACAGTGAAAGATTCTTTTGTTGAAATTGCAACCCAATTAAAGCATTTTTTATTTAACCTCACCAAGGACATTTTTGATGCCAAATGAGAAGTAAAAATCAGAGGTGTAAGTAGGGGATTATAACAGAAACTCTTTTTCCACTCTTACCTACACCTTTGCTGCTATTTATAAATCCCATTATCACTCTGTAGTAATGGCAATCATAATTATTTATCTATTGGTCCAAAAAATTCATTATGTGATTTTATCTGATTCTAATAAAATGTAAATCATTACACTAAGTTGTCTAGTTATGGAAAAAATGGACAAAATCTTCTCTCTCTCCATTCTATATAATTAAAATAAATAATCAGAAGCAAATTTTTTTAGCCAAACATCCATCAGAGCATGTGTTGTTAACAGGTGCCAGGTAGTTCATTTCCCATGCATGCAGTGCTGGAATGTGAAACAGTAACACTGCTCCTAGGAACAAGCAGCATAATTATAGTCTGTTAGGAGTTTGATTTCCTGGGTATTTTATTTTCTTACTTAAAAAATAACCAAGCTGTTGAAAACAAGAGCCAATTTCTGAGATTTGATCTGTGGGTTGCAAGGCTTCTACTTCAAGCTCAAACTGGGAATAAAGACAATAACGCCCAACAGCTGAATAGTTAGTTATAATGGTGCAGCACCTGTCAGCTGAAAAGGCAAATCTAAATGCTTTCAGAGTCTCTTGTGCCTTATAATGGAAGGAGCAGTGGCCAGTGTAGATACAATAGTTTGGTGTGAAATGTAAACTTTAGTTCCTGATTGCTTGCGATTTTCTCCATTTTTATTCCATTATGATTGGAAATGCTCCTACTTCTTGTCAGTCCATATGCTTTTTAAAAAATTCAGGCACAATTGAGCTTTTTCTTAATTATCTGGATGCATACATGATATCAAATAGAACAAACTCTTCTCTCATAATTTCAAGATTTCCCTAATTTCCCAGTTTTGCACATGCATAATTAACACCACTTTGGTGGCTTTTTCTTTTTTTTTTCATCTTGATTAATGCTGCTGAGCTCTCGTGAAAAATTTTATCTCAAATTTTAAAACTCTAAAGACATTTTTCTCACCTCAATATGTAGCAGGATTTTCTTATGAGCCTTTTAGCAGCAGCTCCAATTTAAAATTCTAAAATTGTGCACATGCAGGTTCCAATTATATCTGGTTCTTCCTGGATTCAAAAGAGCACTGATCATTCCTCTGATGATGTGCTAATTCTGCAGCAAAGTGAAACGCATGTAAGGAAGAAATGTATCAGACTTGCAGTGGAACCAGGACCATGCATAAACTGTCAGTGTGCTGATGTCATAAAATCATACAACCATTTGGGTTGGAAAAGACCTTCAAGATCATTGACTCCAATGATTAACCCCAGTGTCCCAAGGCCACCACTAAACACTGTCCCTAAGCTGCAGACTTTTAAACACATCCAGGGATGGCAATTCAACCTGCTCTCTGGTCAGCCTGTTCCAAGGCCTAATCACCCTTTCCATTAAGAAGCATTTCCTCATGTGCAAACCTAAATTTCTCCTGGTGCAACTTGAGGCCATTTCCTCTTGCCCTATCACTTATTACTAGTGAGAAGAGATTAACCTACACTCCTTCCAGGTAGTTGTAGATAGCAATAAGATCTCCCCTCAGTCTCCTTTTCTTCAGCCTAACCAGCCCTGGCTTCCTCAGCTGCTTCTCACAAAGTTTGTTCTTCAGACCCTTTGCCAACCTTGCTCTTCTTTGATCTGCTCCAGTATGTTGATGTCTTTCTTGTTTTGAAGCACCCAAAACTGAACTCAGTAGTTGAGGTGTGGCCTCACCAGTACTGAGTACATACAGGGGGACAATCACTGTGTCACCTTGAGGTCTATTTAGATGCACAGTCCACCAACAAAGATTCAGATTTACACCAGAAGGAACAACTAGTATATGAATATATAAGGTCCATTCCCAACACGCAAGCATTAAATCAATCAGAATTTTCAAGGCAAAGCAGACTTCTAACTTTTCTTGTCTATACCTGTAAAAGCATGAATTTACCTTCGGAGTATTGTAAGGTGTGATGAGGTAATGTGATTTGAGATCTCTTGTTTCAAGGCAACAGGCAGTACAACAGTACATTGCTATCAAAGCAAGCAAAGTCATACTGGCTTTCAGTAACACAAAACACATGAGCACGAATACATGAGTCCAGATGCAAGGAAAAATAGCTTTCAAGGAGCTAATTGCTTTAGAATACAAATAATGGAAAAGAAGAAGTAAGAAATGAATGGCCTTTAATGGAGACTTCTGTGATGGAGGCTAGAAGCATGCATTTGCTTTGGGAAGATGGGATGTGGCTATTGTCAGTTAGCATGAGCACTTTGTTTTATAACATCCATCTCTGCAATGTATGATGATTTCAGTGTACAGCTACAAAACCATTTCTGTAGTGCTTCCACTGCAGCCATGGGATTTACTCCAGGAATTAACTTGGCCAGTGAAGTAGTTCATACACCACAGTAATAATTACAGAAATATAGTCAGGAAAAGAGTACTGGAAAGTCTTGGTCCTGCTATGAATCTTCTTGGCTTTGTGCTCATGTTATTTATCCACTCAAGATAGGGAGGACGTTATTATATAAAGTTTGTGTATTGTGTAATACCCGATAGTGGCTTGGTAATGCAAACTGTCCATTAGTAATGTGAAGCAAATTATTTTCATCAGCTAGATCGTTACTGAAAATTTTTCGCCTGGGATTTGTCATGTTATAAATCTTGATGAAGTCATAGAATCATAGAGTCATAGAATCAAATCATCAGGGATTGGAAGGGACCTCAAAATAATCATCCAGTCCAATCCCCCTGCCACAGCAGGACACCCCAACCAGGTCCAGGTGGATTTAAAACATCTCTAGAAAAGGAGACTCCACAACCCTCCCAGGCAGCCCCCTCCAGCCGCCCCATCATCCTCCCTGGGAAGAAGTTATAGAATCAGTCAAGGTTGGAAGGAACATCCAATTCCAACTCCTCAGCCATGAGTAGGGACACCCCACCCTAGAGTAGGCTGGCCAGAGCCTCATCCAGCCTGGCCTTTAACACCTCCAGGGACGGGGCCCCAACCACCTCCCTGGGCAGCCCATTCCTGGCTCTCATTACTTTCACAGTGAAGAACTTCCTCCTCACATCAAGTCTAAATCTACCCATCTCCAGCTTTGCTCCATTCCCCCTAGTCCTGTTGCTACCTGATATCCTAAAAAGCCCCTCCCTATCTGTTCTCTTTATCCTCTACTTCCATTTGATTCACTCTACAGAAAGCATGTATACTCTTCAGATCACTGAACTTCATATGAGGTCAGCAGGACCATGTTTCCACCCTTAAATCTCAGCCCTCTGGTCTAGATTGGAGAGATTCAGATGCTTCATAGTGCCAGTATCACCTCAAAAGACACAAAAGTTTCCAATGGGTTGAAGTACAGTTTGGGAAAGCCAAGAGGAGCTTTCAGGATTTTCAGTGTAACTTAATTCATGTAACTTAAACCTCCAAGTGTTTTTAAAAAATCACTGAAGGTGTCTGTATGAACCTTTCATACAAACTTAAATTTTCTTTCAAAATGTTTCCCCTTCCTTACAGTCCTTGATTTCATTATATAATACTTGCATGCACTTTCTAGATATCTTCTGACTTCAACAGGATCTACTAAAAATTATCTCATTAACATTAATATAGCCTGAGTAGAGCTGCAAAGCTTTTTGCCTACAATGAGAATTAAACTTCTAGCATTGTATATACATATATTTGTAGGAGGTATTTGTTGGATTGGATAATCACCGCGCTGTGGGAAGCCTGCAGAAATTAAGATTTAGCTGACATTCATTTATCCAGGAAATCCTGATTAATGGAATTTTACATAAGAAATACCAAAAAATGCTGGAGTCTTGAGGAATAGGCTCTGGGGGTCTGAATTTTCCCTCTTTGGACAAGAAATTAGAAACACTTGCTTCTTTCCTTCTCTTTCATGCTCATAAATGATCTCTACTCCTCAAAGACTCTCAAATAGCTGTCAGACACAAGAACACTAAGAAGTCACTTCTTTTCTAGTTATCAGCATGACTCTCTTTTGGCAGGAGCAGGCTATACACCACAGCAGAACAGCCAGCAGCCATGACCAGTTGCCAACCCTTCCAAGCTAACAAGAATGTAATTTTGGACCTCAGGCTACAGAAGATGTTAAACCCATCCCTTTGCATAGTCTAACACACACTGATAGGCAAGAAATGCTTTTTGTCTGCCACATCTCTTAGGGAAGGTTTTATGAACACTGACCCTCTACTATTATGCGTTTACTTCCAAATGACAGAATCATATGAACTTGTTATTTCATACCATTTGGTGGTGGTCACTGCATCACTGAACCTGAGGTGAGCATTTTGAGTCTGACAAGCTGCCTGACAGAAAACTGACATCAGATATTTTAAAAATCTTATTCATTTGGTGTAGACTGAAGGAATATAAACCCATAAGTTATGTTAGACTATGAGGAGAGACCTTATTACTGTCTACAACTACATGAAAGGAGGATGTAGAGAGGTGACGGTTGTTCCCTTCTCACAGGTAACAAGCAACAGAACAAGAGGAAATGGCCTCAAGTTGCACCACGAGAAGTTCAGGATGGACATGAGGAAAAGCTTCATCATAGAAAGGTTCATGAACGACAACATGGAAAGGCCATGGAACAGGCTGCCCAGGGAGTGGGTTTAATTCCTGGGAATGTTTAGAAGTTGTATAGATCTGGAGCTTAGGGACAGGGTTTAGTGGTGGCCTTAGAACAATTGGACTCATGATTGGACTCGATCTTAAAGGTCGCTTCCAACCTAACTGATTCTGTGATTCTATGAATAATCAATATTTCAAACGCTTTTGCAACAGACAGAGCAACCCGTAAAAGATGTTATAACTATAGGGCTGAGTAATTTCTTTACATTAATTTTACTAGTATGTGTTTTAACGTGCACTCTGGGAGCAAGATGTCTGCAGATATAAAGCTGTAGGGAATAACATGTTCATGCCAACACATGAAGCTGAACCACCAATTTGGTATTATTAATTTAGTTGCTGGATTTGCTCCTGGTATCTACAGTTTTATTATCCTCTCAGAGGTGGACGAGTGGGTGGAATGAGGTTGATTACAATTGATTACTCTTTAGTAACCACAGAGTAATTTTTTTCATTATTTGTTCAGCACATTACTAAACATGTGGCTTAATTACAGTTGCCTTGTGTTCTTTTCACTCTGGTATTACTTATTTTACTAAGACACTGATTTATGCAAAATATTAATTGAAATAGAAAGCAGACTTACTATGAGAGCTGACAGCCATGAAAACATTAGTTACTCATGTTTTGCACTGAACCTATTGGACTTCTCAGAGGGATTGGTGTTTTCAGTTTTAATTTGGAACAACACGGGCTCCCTCCTGCCAGAAGCAGTGGTAGTGCACGTACCTTATCCCAGAGAACGGGTCAGAACTCTGCTTTTTCAGCAGCTGCAAAGGAAATCCTGAGTCCTTCAGTCAAAGCCTTAAAAATGTGCTGAGGTAGGCTGTTCCATTTGAGTGTGATTGCAATAATTGTATGCAAATGTCTCATTAAAAGTAATTCAACTCTATATAGCTATAAATAAGCTACTATGCTGTTGTAATATGTTTCTGGGCCATTAAGTAGTATAATAAGGATTCATGTAGTCTCCCAATAGGTTTAGGTAATCAGAAAATCCCCAACTCCTCCTCAAATCAAGCAACTGTACATTGAGAGATCTTGGTTCTTTTTCAGAGTATCCTTGTAATTAAGCTGTTTGGAATAAATAATTCACTAAATAGAAATGCAAAATAATGTTCAGTCACAGAACTCATAAATCAATATATCCAACAAGAATGTTTTTATATGTCATTTCCTATTGAGGATTTTAATTCAATACATTAAATTTCTCTGTGTTTTTTTCATAAACTGAATCTAATATACAATTAACTTTATAACCAGGTAGTGGGAATGCAGAATTAAGAGGTTTTTGAGTGGCTTTGCAGAGAGATACATCAAATCCTTCTGAATCTTTTAAGGAGAATGAAATGAACTTGCTACCCACTAATGAGATTCAGATATCCACTGGGAGATGATCCAAATATTTCCTGGGAGACAACCTTTGCAGTTATAATATTAATATGTTTTATTTAAATACAGAGCTAGTGCACTCAGCTCTACACTGCAGGATGATATAACCCTACAAAGCAAGGACAATGAGTGGAGAGCAAAAATGAGTCAGCAGAAATGGCAGATAGAAGGGTTCAGTCATCACCACTGAGACCACATCTAAGACCTCAGCAAGATTAGTTTAGAAAAGAGCTTGACGATGAATCCAACCATTACCCTAACTGTTCCAAGCCCGCAGCTAAACCCTGTCCCTAAGCTCCAGATCTACATGACTTTGAAACATGTCCAGGGATGGCAATTCAACCTGCTCCTTGGGCAGCTTCTTCCAAGGCCTGATGACCCCTTCCATAAAGAAGCTTTTCCTAATGCCCAACCTAAACTTCCCCTGGTGGAACTTGAGGCCATTTCCTCTTGTCCTATTGCTTGTAAAAAGAGACCAACCCACACCTCTCTACACCTTTCCAGGTAGCTGTAGACATAAATAAGATCTCACCTCTGGTGCAGGGCTGGCTGTGGCTGCACTGTTTATGCTCAGGAAAGGGAACAAAAAGAAGGGCACAGAGCTGCAGAACCACCCTAGTGTAGTCAACTCAGAAGAATGCCAGGCATAGGGACAAACCACCAGTTCTCTGGCCAGTACATCTTCCCTCTGAGGTATTTCTAAGCCAAGGACCTAAACCAGAGCAGTTCCAAATCTGGGCAGCTGCTAATGAAGTTGATGTGCAACAAGGCAGCACTGACGCACAGGGTCTGAGTTTGCAACCATTTGAATACTGTTTTCAAACACTCTTCAGATATTTATTCCGTGTGTCCTACATTCTCCAAAGGTTTGTAGCAGCCTGTGAAACATCATTTTACCATGATGCACCCCTGAAACCTTTCCTCCTCTTGGAACAGGATTGTAGCATGAGGCAAGATGTGATTCAGTGGTATGACATTGACAATTTTCCGGAATGCAGCTGTGGTAGAAAAAGCAATCGGAACCTATCACAGATGCCCTCACATAGTACCTTGGAAACCTAAACCAACAGAAGAAAAATAAAATCAACAGAGAAGAGAGAAATAACTTCAAAATGGATTGTTAATTGAAGATTGCAATATAATGAGTATAAAATATTTAAGCTGCTTTGCTATTTATTCCTGCACCTACAGTGATTAAAATGCAGCTGTAATACACTGTGTTGCTCTTTCTCTTTTTTTTTTTAATCACAAATACAACTTTAAGCAAGTAGACAAACTCCAGGAAAATTAAAGTGAATATTTATGTCCATATAAACTCTTTAATGGCAACATTCTTGCTGTGAGCACAGCAGCTGAAGAGGGTGGATTCAATTATTGTGGCCAGATCCTGCTACTATTGTTTTTGTTGGCAAAATTCCCATGGACTTAATGGGAGCTGGATGAGATCCTGACTTGAATAAAGTACAAATCTCAGATGCAGATACAACATAATCACTGATATTTCAGGCATTCACTCTATTTTTCATACCTGTTTTCCCTCTGTGAGTTTTACCAATGCTTTGAAAAGACTAATCAGGTAAAACTATATACCAGTGATTAAGGACAGGCAGTCTTGTGTTTCCAGGTTTTGGGGAATTTTGTGTTTTGTTCATATTTGGACTCAGAAACCACAGGCTGAGTGATGACATGCAGCCTATTTCAAACCTAGCTATGTTAGTTTCTTCTCTTGGAGGCTATGCTATGAGCACTGTTTCTTGAAAAAGAATCACAAGGCATTGGGAGCCAGCAGATGCTGTTGGTGTGGCATTTTCCCTCTCTCTTGACCATTTCCACTATTCAGGAATATTCAGAGTAGCCTGAATAAGATAGGAAACTCAAGCTTCTTTCTTCTGTCTCGAATGATGTTCTGTGTCAGCCTGCATGTACCACATATGGAGTCTAGCACTTAACTACCTCACAGCAAGAAAGCAAAAACAGCCCTGGAAGAAGGAACAAGCAGAAGACCAAAGTTCAGTGTCTCCTGTAAAGTATCTTGTTCCTAGGCTGAAGTGGTTGAGCTTGAGAGTTTTTCAGCAGCACCAGAGCTACTGGGAATTAGTGACTGCACTCCATATGCTCTGAATCATGCTCTGGCTTTCACACACAGAGGGGTGCGGATTTCCTAAACAAGTGCTCCAACTGTGTGGAAATTGATCAGTGATTACTAGAGGCCCATCTTCATTTCAGCTTGGGAAGGCAACTATCCTCTAACGTAACAATGTAATTTCCTCTGCAGCAGTGGTTTCTCTGTATGACTCATCAATGGTTTGTATTCCAGGACATAATGATGAATCATATGTAGCTGATGGGAAATGCAAATGAATCCATTAATTTATTATTATTATGCTTTAAACCGAGCAAGTTATTTTCTTTCTTCTGACTGGGAAACTAACTGGAGATAAATTGGATTGAATCCTGCAGAAAAATCGTTGCAGTATGTAAAGCCTCAGACTTTGCTGTGGTTGTTTCGGTTGGGTTTTATTGCACTAAGTGTACAGCTGAAGCTTTATGGCAAATGTCATTAGCAATGATGTAGTTAAAAGCTTTTCTGTGTTTGTTTCAGGTGCAATAAAAGGGATTAAAAAAATGGCAGTGCTTATTGCTAGGTATCAGAGTAATGAGCTGTAGATGTGAATTTAAATACGGGAATTTCAAGGTTAACACACCTGATGAACAAGTAGACACATCCAAGAAGTTCACTGTAGATCTGATTAAAGAGAATCACCTGCTGGAGCCAGTTAACCCCATAGCATAAGGGAGTCACTTAGTTGTAAGGATGGAGAAGTCAGTCATGATAGGGAACCTTTAAGACAATCAAATATTCTCTGCTTAACACTGACAATATCTGGAGTCCTACAAGGGGAGAAGCCAGGGGATCTATGGTCCTGGAGTGGGTCTTGGGATTATTTCTTCAATGTTCACCGAGGCCTGCAAGCAAGAGGATGGTCACATCTACAGAAGGACTTGTGGTACAGATTGAAAGGTTAAGCTAAACCGTTCTGGACCATGCCACCTCG
This sequence comes from Upupa epops, assembly GCA_013397515.1. Classification (NCBI taxonomy): domain Eukaryota; kingdom Metazoa; phylum Chordata; class Aves; order Bucerotiformes; family Upupidae; genus Upupa; species Upupa epops. The sequence continues at coordinate 7,640 of VZRI01006599.1, read as the reverse complement.
TCTACAGAACAGGGAGGATGTGCCATTCTAAAACCTCCATATATTTATGATTTAAATGCTTTGGTATCTTGATTTATTTAGTTTCTGCACTGACATCTGTGACACCAGCATCAACTGTTCAATCAGAACTGTTTCGGACGAACTGTGGACCCATTGAAAGCGACCAGATGAACAATATTATATACAGAAACAAAGACCTTCTAATTTCCAGGGATGGAATTTCACTAATGTTTTATCTTGTCCCAGGGCTCTGTCTACTACAGAGAACCCAAATGAAAGTGGGTGGGGTTTTGTGGTACATGATTTTCTGTGTGCTGCTGGTTTCCCTATTTTAAGATCTGTTTCAGAGGAGAAGAGACAATTACACCTGGCATAATGACCAAAACTCAAAATATCTTTTCCTGGAGTCCCTGGGGCAACATTTAGTCCTTTGAAAACATTAAACTGACAACGTGAGCTTCATATTCTCCCATAGAGAGATGAGCATAGATTAGATTTAACTGTGTTTTGGGATTTGGCAAACACCTACCTTTCCAAACCTCTGCTCTCTGGAAAGGCAACTGGTAGATATGATTCTTTATAAATTTGATAAGGTAACTGCCAAAGTAAGAAAATGTAAAAATGTAATGCTAGCTTCAATATTTACTATAAGCTTTTTGAGACATTATGTTCCGAAACACAAAATACACACTTCCTAAACGTCAAAAATCTACAATTAAGGACAGCACCAGACAGGATTGTTTTCCGCAGCTGACAAATAAATGTCACTTTTGAAGGGATCTTCCACAGGGTGATAAAAAACCCAAAGGTGCAAAAATTGTTCTGTCGTCACTGGTAGAAAACATGGGGGGAGGATGGGGTTGATAAGCAGTTATGCCAGCTACACTGTTGACTTGGCATATACATCAAAAGACTGACAGGCTGGATTGGTGCTTCTGTGTCACACACACAATGACACGGCAGCCAGGGCCGAGTAGCTCTCAGCAAGTAATTGAAGGTAGCACAAACAGATTGTAAGGAAAGCACAATTCTGCTGTTAATAGAGACCTGCAAATCAGACATGCACATGGTTATTCCACTTTTTTTTTTATTATTATTATTTGTTTAATTTAAAAATAAGTCCCTTTCTGGCTTGGATCAGGAATAGCTGTAAAAGGCATCACTTTCTGGTAGCTACTGAGGCACTGTTGTATTATTATCAGTACACATAGGCAAAGTTCTTATTGGTATAGTAGTGAAGATGCCTTCGCAAACGAGCACACGGCAACCCTGTATGCTTAAAGGCAACAAGGAATGTGTCTTGCTTGATTAGCTCTAGCTGTGGTTGTTCTCTTTAGCCCTTTCTGGGTGTGGAGGACAGTTCTAAACAGTACAGTGTGCGCAGTTCTGGCTTTCAGTTCAATGATCTTCCCTGGCACTGAGACAAATGAATGGGACATTAGTAGCATCACAGCAACTTATGTGAGATCAGTATATAATGCTTTCATTTTCCACGTATCTGAACTCAAATTATTTCCTCAGAAGATGTTCATATGTATTACAAATTCATAATTTCCTTGTTACATCTTATGAACGATGCTGGGTAAGCATTCATACCCAAGCCAGAAGCCATACACATTGAAACCCAAGAAACTCAGAAGCATGTACTTTGAAAAATTAAGTGTTTTTCATTCAAAATTCTTTACTTTTCTCATTAAAACATAATTAGCTTTATGTTCACTTCCCACATGCCTGATCTCAACTTCTTAAGGTCAATTACTGCTCACAGATACTTGGGGAGGGAGAAAAGGCAATATTACTTACATAAAATTGTTTCATTTAGTAAAGAACTTCAAGATCAGAGTCCAACCACTAACCAGCCTGCTGGGTTAGTGTCCCAAGGCCACTGCAAAATCATTTCCCCAAGGTCCAGATCTACATGACTTTTAAAGGCCTCCAAGGATGGTGATTCAACCCGCTTCCTGGGCAGCCTGTTCCAAGGCCTGATGACCCTTTCCATGATGAAGCTTTTCCTCATGTCCAACCTAAACTTCCCCTGGTGCATCTTGAGGCCATTTCCTCTTGTCTTGTCAGTTGTTACTTGTAACACTCAAAACAGAAGATATTTATAAGGTTAAGTGCTCCAAATTCAGCACTGATTCAGATTGTAAAACTCTTAGCTTCTTGAAGCTAAACGTGTCTTGAGGTGGGCATTAAAATAATTTTTCAAGTGAAAGATGAAATAAATTAAAGACACCTGTAAGGTGTCTTTTCACCAGTGAGGTGTGAATTTTTACTAAACACACTGAGTGTCACAGAAGTTTACCTTGACTAGAAAATGCAGCCCAGGACTGCATTTAGAAAGACAACGTTACATGTGTTGTACCCTACTCCCTTACATGGTCATTAAAGCCAAGATAATTTTGTTCTAAAATTTTTATTAAAATATTTGCTCATGTAGTTTCCATTCCTTTAGGAATTACATTCATTTTCACTGAAAATCAGTTAAAGGAAGTCCCTGATTCAATAGTCCCTGCGTTCTGCATTTTAATCTGGGAAGGGCTTATTCAGGTTGCCCATCCAGGGAAGAAAAGCAATAACCACATCTGGAGGCAAACAAAGCACAAATCACTGAGCTGGCAACCAGCCAGGACGGTAGGGGACAAGTGTAAAAATGTTACTGAAATGGCAGTACAATATTCTAACCACATGCTGTTAACAAGATAAAACAAGGTTGAATATTATTTCTCTTGTCACAGATCACTGCATATGAGATGGAAAAAAGAGTGGCAGCTTACAAATGGAGGGCCACATTCAGTCAGAAAAACAGGGAGCAAGTCCTTTAGGAGACAGCAGCAGAGTAGCGCAGCTTTGCATCAAGCTCATATATAACTCATGGAGATTCCAGTTGGAAAGGGTTAAACATTTGAAGTTGTTATTTCAAGTAAATGATTCTATGATATGTTTCTGATTTAAAATACAGCCAACACAAGTTCAAAGCAAATCAGGCTGGAATGGTAGGGGGCACTTGGAATGCTCCACACACCAGTGACACTTTAGTTGTCATCAAAAAAGCAAATGTAACCGCATGAGATGAATGTCAAAGTGCTTCATTATGTAAAGATTTACATGATGCATAAAATCATTATCAGCTAGCATTTAAATGTGAGCAAGATGCCCCAGTCCAGCTCAGGGATCCATTATTGCAGATATTGCTCAGAAGTAAAAAGGTTAACACCCTGGGTATAAAAAGTAAGTTTTAAGAAATATATTTTTTAAAGTAATTATTAGAACATCACACAGGCAAATTCGCCAGCTATGACCTTGCATCTCTAATATCCAATGCAATCTACCATGATATCCATCACTATACTCTTATAACATAAAAGTCCTTATGATCACAGACCAATAGAAAACCGCCAACTTCCTGAAAGTGGTGAGACCTCAAATACACAACACAGAGGGCAAAAAAGAAGGAACTTCATTCTGAACACCAGCTAATGATATATAATATAATGATATATTATGGATCTTGCAAGACTCATCTGCATGTTTGAAGCCTAGTGAAATAAATTATGCTGGATTTTTCTTGTTTAGATGTAAATGCTAAGCACAGGAAATGGAGATCAGTAATTTTATGAGCTTTTCACTGAGGGATAGAATTCTGAGAGAATTTGTGACTTACACCCGCTGTGATAAACTGGAATTCCAAGTCAATACTGAAATTGGGGTTCAGGATCAGCCACGCGTTCTTTAGGGTCCTGTGAAGGCCAAGTGATCCATGAGTTAGTAAAATATGGGGGCACCTTTGATACAAAATTGATTAAAATACTACTGTGCCACAGGCAATGTCAGGAAGAAAATGGAAGTATGAAAATATGTTTGTGTGAAAAATATTTGGTGTCAGAATGGTCTGTTTCTGACTGGTGTTCGCTCAGGCATCAGCTTGGGGGGTGTTGGGGAGAACACTCACTGGTGTGTCTTTAGCCATTTTGATACATTCTGAGGTGAGCAGCAGTCAGATTCCTAAACATGTACCCCTCCCCAGGAAACCCCTAGTTAGAGCATGTTTCTGTGAAGGTGATAAACCTTAAGATGAGAACTTCCGAGTTCAGAGGAGCAGGTCAGACTTAGAGTCAGCATTAAACCACCACCACACACCAGTGCCAGGCCTCCAGATACAATTGCCACCTCCTAAATATCAGTAAACAGATTTAAAATTTAAAATCAATCAGGATGAATGGATCCAAATGGAGACAAGCAGAGAAAAACGCTGTGCCTTACCATCTGAAAACCTTGGAACTACTCAGATGATTTAAGTTTCCTGAAAAGAATATTTTTCCTAAGGGTTTGTGCATACTTCTGCTATTTTTTGCTAAACCAATAATCTATTTGGGAATTATTCAGTCTGTAAGGCAAGAATGAGCTGCTATGTGATAGCTTTCAGTTTGGTGACCCCCTTGATCTTGATAGCACACTTTGAACAAAAGCACACAATACAAAAAGTGAATAGATTTTCTTTTTCCTCAGCACAGAAAGCTTGTGTTGTTACCCAAGGGCTAACGGTCACAGCTAAGCAGATCCCCCTATGCTATGAATCCCATAAATCTAGTTTCTGTAGAAGGAAACCCCTGTACCACACACTCTTGGGAGGAGGTCTAAGACGAAGAGACAGAAGATTTTGAAACAAATCAGAAAGCTGGTAGGAAAAATAGCTTCAGGAAGTTTGTTGAAATAGGATGAAAGCCTGATTGATGAGAGACATTACTGTTCATATCAGCTTAAAGAAATTTGCTGAAGCACAGAGTGCACATAGTTGCAAAGGAAGCACAGTTAAATACCCGATGAGAAAGGGAAGCAGAGCATTCATCCTTTCTTCTGCTGGTCAATAGTGAATGTTGAAGAGCCTTATTTCATCTTGTATTTTGTCTGAGAGCAGATAAAACCCAATGGAATTATATTCTGTGCTGCTATCCTGTGCTCATGGGGTGGCACTAATAGTGTCCTGTCCCTCCTTGGGGCATCTGACTTTCCGTGCTCTTGCTGGAAGGTCAGTCTCCCTAGCGTCTGTATGGTTTTCCAGCAAGTAAGAGAGAAGAGAGGAAATTTCTCTGAACTTGTGTGTGTGATCCTGATGTCAGTTTTACCAAGGCAGAACAGCTGCATGGAAGAGAATCATAAAATTACTCAGTTTGTAGAAGACCTTCAAAATCAAGTCTGACCATTAACGCAACTGTCTCAAGGTCACCACTAAACCCTGTTCCTAAACTCCAGATCTACACAGCTTCTAAACACATCCAGAGATGGCAATTCAACCCCTTCCCTGGGCAGTCTGTTCCAAGGCCTGATGACCTTTTCCATGAAGAAGCTTTTCCTAATGTCTAACCTAAACTTCTCCTGGTGCAACTTCAGGCCATTTCCTCTTGTTCAATCACTTGTTACTTGTGAGAAGAGACCAAACCCCACCTCTCTACACCTTTATTTTAGGTAGGTCTAAACAGGAAGAAGCTATCTACTCAGCCTCCTTTTCTTCAGACTAACCAACCCCAGCTCCCTCAGCTGCTCCTCACAAGGTTTGTTCTCCAGATGCTTCACCAGTTTCTCTACCCTTATTTGGAACTGCTTGAGCCTTTCAATGTTTTCCTTCTGTTGAGGTACCCAAAACTGAACCCAGCACTCAAGGTGAGACCTTACCAGTGCAGGATACAGGGGGACAATCACTTCCTTGCCTCTACTGACAGAAGCCAGGATACCATTGTCCTTCTTGGCCAACTGGACAAATTGCTGACTTATATTTAGTTCATTATCAATCAATATCCCCAGGTGTCTTGCTGTCAAGCAACTCACCCCCAAACTGTAGTGTTGCACTGAATTAATATAAAGTGCAAATTTGCCTCTACCATCAGCTTCTTCCAAGTAGTCTGCGCTTTTTTGTCTTAATTGCAGATAATGTGAGCTTATTCTTTTTGCATCATATAAAACCAACACACTGTGTTAAAACATTTTTATTACCAACACCCTCTTAAAAGATTATTTTGGAAATCCATTCTGCTTTTCCAGTACTTTGACCCTTCCTAATTGTGTCATATCCCCCTTTCCCAACCACAGCTTTCTAAAGCTACTCAGACTCAATTCTAAGTCATTGTCTCCCACTCAGTGTTTGTCTGTGGTGTAGAATCAGAGATTCATTAGGGATCAGAAAGAACCTTGAAAGATCATCTATGATGCCTCTACCACAGCAGGATCACCTAGATCAAGTCACACAGGAACATATCCAGGCAGGTCTTGAATGGTTCCAGAGAAGGAGACTCCACAACCCTCCTGGGCAGCCTGTTCCAATGCTCTGTTACCCTCACTGTGAAGAAATTCTTTCTGATATTTCTATGGAACCTCCTATGTTCCAGCTTGCACCCATTGCCCCTTGTCCTATCACTAGATGACTTGAAAAGAGCCTGGCTCCATCCTCCTCACATATTTATAGACATTAATGAGATCACCCCTCATCCTCCTCTTCTCCAAGCTAGAGACACCCAGCTCCCTCAGCCTTTCCTCATAAAGGAGATGTTCTACTTCCTTTAT
>VZRI01006598.1:281379-306723 GCA_013397515.1 Upupa epops | reverse complement strand
AAGCCTGGAACAAAAGCTCAGACCCAGCAACCCCAAGACCACTCCTCATCCCTCCCAGTCACCCCAAACCCCCACACAGTTCCTCCCACTAACCCAAATACCGGTGCCAGTCTCAGTCCCAGTAATCCCAAAAACTGTCTCGGTCACCTCAGACCCCTGCACACCTCCTCCCACCAACCCAAAAGCCCATGCCGGTCTCTCTCAGTAATCCCAAAATCTCTTCCAGTAAGACCAAAATCCGCACCTTACCTTCCAGGTCTCCAAAACCCCGACTTACGCTTAAACGCCGTCACCAAGACAACCGACTAGCGCTTAACAGCCCTCACCGAGGCGGTCAACCATTGCTTAGGAAGCCCTCGCCAAGATGACCGACTTCTGGACGAGAGGCCATCTCTCACCAGAATAGATTGCCCAGAGCCCCATCCAGCCTGACTGTGAATGGGTTCAGGGATGGGACCTCCACCACCTCTGTGGGCAGCCTGTTCTAGGGATCCCACACACTCAGACTCAAGAGCTTTTTCCTCTCATCCAGCCTCCCTTTTTCCAATCTTTTTCCAATCTCCCTTTTTCCATCTTCAAACCATCACCTATCCTTCCTACCATTCCCTGGGCTCTGCTGGCCCCATCCAGCACCGGGACTGCAAGCATCCCTCATCCCCATACTAGAGGTTTAGAGAAAGGCACAGGGTTTGTCACAGAATGCCTCCCTTATGACAGCAAGATGGTCAACTGAGGGCTGTGCCAGTCCAGACATGAGCTGCTCTCCAAAACACAACCCCTGGCAGCTGACAGACTTCTAGCCGCAAACTGCCGTCGAGATGGGGAGCTGAAGAGGGTTTTTCATCCTTGAGCCCTGAGAGCCCACCGGTGATGCTGAGCCCATGATCAGTGCCAGGGCTGGAGCCCATCAGGGCCTTGTGTTCCCTACAGGTATTTCAGGACTTACTACTTTGGCTGTTCCTGGTGCATCCATGTTCACTGCTTCTGTGATCCCTCAGCTTGGTTGTTTTGGGGTATCTCTGCTCAAAGCCTTTTCCTAGGCACCACAGTTCAGCCATCTCTCATCAGAGACGCTGCTCACACACACACAAGCCAGGCCAGCTTGAGAAACAGCTGCGCTGCTGCATGGGAGAGCAGCAAGGCAGCTCATGTAGGGTCCAAACGGCCATCAGCTCCTACACAGCACTTCAGGGAACCACAAGCGAAACAGAGTAGGACTGTGCCGTGTTACTCCTGCTGTTCAGCCCCACTGTGCTGTGGTTTCCTTTGTGCCCAGACTGCTTGTAGGGCTCCTAGAGTGGCAGCCACTGCAGCTGGGAACATGCAACTGCAGGGTCACTGTGGGGTGAGGTGCCTTGTCTCTAGTGACAGCAGCACCAGGACACATAAAGGCACCAAGAAAATGCTAACAAAATAATTTTATTCAGCTTTATCAAAAGAAACAAACACCGTGCATGTAAACTTCAACAGATGCCTTGCGTTTCCTTAGAGAAGATACAGACCCGATAGCAAGCTCTTCAGCCACAGTGAGGACCAGAGAGAAAAGCCTGTTAAATCCCACACTGCACCTATTCCTGCTCCTGCTCCGCAGGCCGTCCAGGGGGCGTTAAAGCTACCGTGACCTCCCTCTAGCGCACACACACCTAGACCCAGGCTTCTAAAGCAGTGCTGGGGGAAGCAGGGAGATATGGAGGAGGCTTTTGCAGAAGGCACTGAGCTTCACACACTCTGCAGGACTTTACCCCCAAGTCCCTCAGACAACACTGGCACCAGTAGGCTGGTCCACACCTACACTGAGCAACTGCAATGAGCTAGCGACAGCCACGGGGACCAAGCCATGCCTCCACCTGCATGGCCATGAGAAGGCCCAGGAGGAAGGCTCAGCCCCAAAGCCTAGTGGCACTTCCTGCACTGTGCTGGATGGCTTCCCTTCTCCCTCGACCACTGCCTCGTTATTACTTCTAGTGGGGTTCCCCTCATACCCTTATCCTCACCATCCCCAGGCTGGTAGAAACACCCCACCCATCCAGCCCAACACCCATGGTTTGATGCCAGCACTGGTAGTGCCCAACCCCTGTGAGCACCACATGAAGCCCAACCTACATCTCAAGGAGTATTTCTGCTCCAAGAAGCCTGCCTTCACCTCAAGATTTGTCACCTAAAGCAGATGCTGCAAGCTGGCAACACTGAGGAGGTGCAAGGTCAAACGGACAATACACCTCACAGCCCTTCCCACAGGAGAAACAGGACCTTGCAAGTCAAACAGTACTTCAGGAGACATCCGAATCATCACAGCCATGGAATACACTGCCATCTCCTCTTTACTCCTGCACCTTTCTCCTCACTGTAGGGTCTAACGGGGCTGATGCTGTGCCTGCCTGCTTCTCTCCTGCCATCAGGCAAAGCTTCCAGATCTGCCCTTCATGCTTGCTGAGCTACCTTCCACTGCAACGTTCACACACCCTTCCTACTTCCCTGCCCACCAGCATCCTCCATGACTGCTCTGTCAGGAAGGCAACGTTTTCCCAAGACGCTGGCGGGCAAAGACAGGAGCAGAGTACCACCTTGTAAAAGCCGTGCTTAGTCCTCCCCAGGCTGGGATCTCCAATTCACACATACAGACCCTCTGCTCTGCCTCTGAAGTGAAAGCTCGATAAGCACTTCCTAGTAACAGCAGCACCCTTCCTCACCTACAGTCTCCCTGGAGGCTGTGACTAGTGCTCAGCACCTGCAGCTGGCCTCTCACTGGGCCAGGGTCCTGGCATTCGGCTCCTATCAGAACAGTTGATATCTTGGAGCAGAGCAACAGCTTGGGAGTTTGCAGACAGAAGAAAGACAGACCAACCCAAAACTGCTGCTGAAGTCCCACGGTCAAGCAGCGCCCAAGCTGTGCAACAGCAGGAGAAACATGGTCTCAGAGAAGAAAAGGCAGCCATGGCAGGTGCTGAATGCAAGGCACTGTACGTCACCAACCAACCTTGCACAGAGATGCTGCCATCCTCTGAGTCTAGCCACATGCGACAGGGAAACAGCTCTGCAAAGCCTGAAGCCCACACACACAACTCACTGGGGGAAATCACTAGCAGAGGTGAGGCTCAGGCTGCTCATTTTGGATTGAACATTCCACCAAGGTGAAAGCTAAGCACATTCCTCCCCTTGCCACGACACTGCGGCTGGTACCGGGACAGAACATTTCAATGCTGGCACCAAACACCCAACGGCATCAAGCAGCCAACTGCCTGCAGTGCCAACACCACCCGGCCCATGGTGGTGAATCACGCCACAGCTGAGCAGCTGTACCCCAGCAAGGAGGAAAGCACAATGAACACACAGATATCCCAGGGTGGTGGAAGAGAGGCAGTTCTGAACTCATGGTGGGCTCAGAGGCAATTGCTTCCTCAGCTGTTGCCTTCTGGGAGTGTCACAGAACACAAGAAACGGGCCCTAGAAACAAGCACACCCTCGCAGGCAAAAGGAGGCCAGAGGAAAGCAGATCGTACCAGAACTGTCTCCCCTCCCCAAGCACAGCTCTGTCCCTCCACCTGCAGTGACATGGGGAGAGCAGGGGTTACACCAGCATTAGACAAGATCAGCCTGCCAGCACCGCTCAAGAATAAAGTCTGGCCAGGCACGAGGACCAGCAACAGACTGCCCATCGCGGCTGTCGAAGAACACGCTGGAGCGATGGGCTTTGCACTGCGCAACAGTGCTGCCTCACCAAGTTTGTAGCCGCAGTGTCAAACATATGATCAGCTGCGGAGCAAGGCCTCTTCCTTCTTCTCTTCCCCTTCACTTTGCTAGCAAGGCAGAACACTGGGAAATCAGCCCCTTTTCCCTGGTGAAAAGGCCTACAAGGAGGCCGGGGTGCGAGCATGTATTTTGGAACTCTGTTCCCAACCACACGCTTGGAGGTGATCCACACGCTCCAGAATTTGGCTTGGGGAGCAAGGTGGAAGTCTGCCACTTGGATGAAATGTACCACAGTCAGTCACGGGCAGCCAGCACGAGGCTCTTACTTGAAGAGGGCACGTTTCAGAAGCCCATTAAGAGATTGCTTGCTCAGAGTTGTTACCTACAGCCACTGCCCACAGGAAAGAAGATTATTGCTACAGAGATGTTATTCAAATCACCTATTTCACACCAAACCGCTCCTGGACAGGTCTTGACCTAAGCAGGAACATTCAGGCTCCACTGACCAAGGAGAACCCACTCCACTGGAGTTCCTTGAGGAGAGTTACACAGTGCTGAGCAAACCTGCCTCCAGTCCACAGAGCACAGATTCATCTCCAGGATGAAGGAAACCTCTTTGCTCAGCCTTGGCAAGGAGCACTAGGGAACGATGAGCCCTCAGAGCCACGTGGCCCAGCTCCAAAGCAGTGACTGCTAAATAACTGCACCTATGGCAGGAGGCTTTCCTGGAGTCTGTCTTTTAATATTCCAGTATGGGTACGTTAGTACAGAAGTATCCCTCATGTGGAAGCACCAGTTTAATAGGGGAGGCAACGGAAGAGGCAGAGCACTTGCACCATGTTGCTAGAAGAAAATCAACCCAACTGTCACCTATACATGAGATGTCCACGCATGCACTGCATCTGCCCCACCTGCACAGGGCAATGCTCCCACTCACAGCTGGGCTAGCTGTTCAGCTAGAACCACATAGCCTCCTGCATCTATGAGTCAGTGCTTTCCTTTGCTGTGATGTGGCTATCGCCAGAAGGCTCTGAGGTCTCCTGGGAAGGCAGGCTGGTTTCTTGGGCAGTCCTCAGGTGGGCTTGCTGGAAGGCACAGGAATCTAGAAACACGTTGGGGATGCGGTCACCAAAGTAAAGCTTGCTGTTCGCAGCTATTGCTTGGTATTTCATTAGCTCCAGGTACTCAGGGGTCAGCTTCAGCTGCAAGGATAGAGACCACACAAGACCATGTAAGAGACAACCTTTTCATAGAATCACTCAGGCTGGAAAAGATCCTGAGACCAATCATCAACCCTAAGCCAGATCCCTCAATACCATATCTGAACACCCCTTCTACACATCCGGGGACAGGGACTCAACACCCTCCCAGGCAGCCTGTTCTGTGGCTGACTACTCTTTTTTTTACTCTGTAAAAAAAGTGTTCCTCATGTCCAGCCTAACCCTTCCCTGGTGCAGTATGAAGCACTGCCCTCTTGTTCTATCTCTGCTCACTTGTGAGAAGAGACCAGCACCCACCGCTCTACAACATCCTTTCAGGTAGTTGTAGAGAGCAAGGAGGTCTCCCTTCAGCCTCCTTCAAGCTAACCAGCCTCAGCTCCTTCAATAGCTCTTCATCAGACTTATTCTCCTGGCCCTTCCCCAGCTTTGTTACCCTCCTCTGAGCTCATTCCAACCCCTCGGTTGTGAGTGGCTCAGAACTGAACCCAATACTCAAGGTGTGGCCTCACCAGTGCCCAGTACAGGGGACAATCAACTCCCTACTCCTGCTGGGCACCCTACTGGTGATGCAGGCAAAGATTCATGTCTATGCCAGACCGCTCTCTTAGATTGCATCTCAGGCACCTGTTTCCCAGGATAGAGGGCTGTTAAACCAAGTGATTTTCTCAGTGCTGCCCAAATGCACCTCCTCTCCCATGCAGACAGAATGAGTAACAGGGCTCTCTTCTCAGCACTTTTCCAGTGCTCACCTTGTTGGAATCAGCCAGCTTCTGCGCCGTGTAGTACTCTGCATCAGCCTTTGCCTTCTCTCTTGCTAGAAATGCAGCGTCTAACGGCACAGCAGAGGACAGGCAGGAAAAGAAGGGTTAGCAAGTGAGCAGCCCCACCACACCAAACACCCCATGAGCAGATATGTCTGTGACACAGCCTGGTTGGCCCTGTACTAGTGCTGCTCATTTCTTGGAGAGCTACCTGCAAAGAGGAGGAGTGACCCCAGTGCAGAACCTTGCGCTACTGCACTCCTTTATGATTTCTGAAAGATGGAGATGCCTGTGAGCCTTCTTCTAAGGTCCCTCTCTCTACCTGCTACAGTCCTCAGATGGAAGCTGCCCCTGGAACACGGTTACCTTCAATCTCAGAAATGCGCTTCTCCGTTTCCTTCTCCATGATCTTCTGCTGGTAACGAATTCTAGCTACTTGAGCCGCCTTCTCTGCTTCTGCAATCACAACAGTCTCACCTCAGACAACTGCTTCTCGGGGCTAAAGCATAAGCACCGTTACCCCAGGACCTGGCTGCAGAATCTGTCACATGAACAGTCTGCTCTCTGCTCAGACACCATAGTGCCAGTTTGCCCTCTGAACAACACAGTTAGAGAGAAAACCCAGTGCCAGTGTTTTTAGAGTTGCACCGGCCAACATCCCTTTAGCAAGTGCAAGTCTCCCTTCCCAGCCCAGGCTGTTCTGGCAGAGGTATTACCTTTTCACCTGCTGAGGCAGGAGCCCTGCTGTTGGACAGAGAGATTTGAGTATGGGGAGGGAAGAGGGGTGTAGAGAGAGCAGCATCCACACATTTTCTACATGACTAGTGGCTGCACCTCCAGGGAGCTGCCAGTGATGGAAGAAGCCATCCTATCCTGCTTTACTGGGAGACACAGGAATAGGAATCCAGTCTGGCCCTGTCCACTCACTCCCAGCCGGGGACGTACCAATGAGCGCTTTCTTCCGATCTGTCTCAGCCTCCTTCTCTACTACCTTCTGCTTCTGGGCTGCTATCAGCAGCTTGGTCTTCTCAGCCTCCCTGCGGGGTGAGAAACGTCATCACAGGGAAATTTTGCTGCAGAGCAGCTCTGCAAATCAGGATATGAGAAGCCAAGGGGACAAGAAGCCAACAGACATGAGCCCTCGCAGACATGAGGATTAGTTGGGTCTCAGCACACACACAGCCCAAAGGCCAAATGTTAGGATTATATGGCACCGGGGAGGCCACGTCTGGATGCTCTGTACAGTCTGATGCCCTCAGAATGAGAAATGAGTCCAGTGCAAAGCTAGCACAGATACAGGAGAGGCTTCAGGAGCTAAGCTTGCTCAGGAGGAGATGAAAAGGCAAAGGGGATCCGATGGCATCTTCCTCTGCCCAAAGGTATCCCAGAAACACCAGGACTGGTCTTTGCTCAGAGCGGCACAGCACACTGGCCTGCAGGAAACCCTGGTCAGCCCCAAGGAAACAGCCCACCTCTGCACAAGGTGGGCATCCCTGGGGTGGGGCTCAGAGCAGTGGGAGATGCCTCCCTCAGCCTCAGGTCTACAGCCCTACTGTAGCTGTAGCACTGGCCCTGCTTTGTGAAAGGGTTTGGACAGAATCACAGACCCGCTCAGGTTGGAAGGGACCTCAGAGCTCATCTACTCCAACCCGCTGCCAGGGGCAGCAATGCCGCTCAACCACACTTGGTCGCTCAAGGCCTCATCCAACCTGGCCTGGAACAAATCCGGGGAGGGGGCAGCCACAGCCACTCCAGCCGATCGATTCCAGAGTCTCTCCACCCTTGCACTGAAGAACTTCTTCCTAAGATCTAGCCTGAACTTTTAGTTTCAAACAAATTTCCCTTGTCCTATCACTAGATCCTCTTGGGAAAAATCCCTCTGCAGCCTTTCTGTAGGTTCCCTTCAAGGTACTGGAAGGCAGCTCTAAAGTCCTTCCAGAATCTTCTTCTCCCTAGGCTGAAAACCCCAGCTCCCTTGGCCTGTCCTCAGAGCAAAGGTGTTCCAGGACTTGGACCATCTTTGTGGCCTCCTCTGGACTTACTCCAACAGTTCCACTCCAACATTCTTATGTCAGAGACACCAGAACTGGATGTGGTATTCTAGGTGTGGTCTCACAAGAGCAAAGGGAGAAAATCCCCTCTCTTGCTCTGCCCGCCACAAGGCTCTTGATGCGCCCCAGAATACAGATGACCTTCTGGGCTGCCCTCACACATTGTCAGCTCATGCTGAGCTTCTCCTCTCCCAACATCCCTGAGTCCTCCTGCTCAGGGCTGCTCTCAATCCATTCAGCACCCGGCATGGATTTGTGCTTGGGGTTACCCCAACTCAGATGTAGGACTCCTGCACTAAGACTTGCTGAACCGCATGCAGTTTGCACAGGCTCAGTTCTCCAGCCTGTCCAGGCCCCTCTGGATGGCCTCCCTGCCCTCCAGTAAGATCTCTAATCTGTCTGCAATCCACATCTGCTGGAGATGAGCTTATGAGCGAGACATCAAGAGATCTGAATGGAGTTTAGAAGCCTACTACGTGTACTCTATAGCACATCAGTGTCCCTTCTGCATAAAGGAGTAAGAACACGGCCTTGATCTGGACTCTGTGCTAACAACACATGTGCTATGTGCTAACATCTGTAATGGGCCGAAAGGCTTCCAGGTGAAAGAGCTATGGAAAAGGAGTGACAGGATGCACAAGCATGCTGAGCCAAGCACACCCTGAATAGAGACCATCTCTCACCTCCTGAGCCCCAGGGAAGAGCTTTCTAACAGCCTTGCACCTGTGCTGGACCCTCAAAACCAATTTTATTTACAGCTACTCACATGAGCTCAAAGTTCCTTCGGATGGCTTCTGGGATTTTGGGTTTTGTAACGCGAACAGCCTGTAAGAAACAGGGAGCGCACTTTCAATTTGACATTGTGATTTGAGCCGTCCACCTAAGAAAGATTTTTGCAAAACCTGCTGCAGTGCTCCAGACATCTCCACGCTGATCCAGACCACCACACAAAACAGTTCCCAAACCACTTTTACTCACAGAAGTGCCCTGGCTTTGCCATTCCGTCTTAGCACCTTCTGCAGCACCTAAGAGGTGAGGTCAGGCCTGTCGAGCAGACTGACAGAAAGGTCTACTCCCGTTTCTTTGAAAACGCTTACTTCTCCACCCCAAAAACTCCTGAAGCATCACCGGACAACACTTTCCAAAGTACTGTTCGGGGAAGGGGCTCGTAAACCGAGTGAAATGAAAGGACTGTGAGCTCAGGGAAGCATTGCCCATAGCAGCTTGCAGGAGTGACCACACAACAAGAGACACCGTGGCAAAGCCGGGGAGAGCAGCGGGGTGCTGACGGCAACAGTTGTTTGCAAGTGTGGATCACCAAGAATGATGGGCACGGTTATGCTACGCTGTAAGGCGGGCACTTTGCCAGAGACAACTACTCAGCTGCTGTCTGAACTCTGAGCAGAACCGCCTCCACCAGAAGGGCCACCAGCTACTGCTGAGCTGGCCTGTGCGTGGCTCATTACCGAGCTCCAGGAGGTGCAGACTGACAGGCCACGCCTACACGAAAGCTTTACAACCCTCCTGCTCCATCTTCACTGTGTGCGCTCCCTGGGCTCAGTAAGTCTGCAAAGAACTGAAGGACTTCTCCAGAGGGGAGAGAGTACAGACACATCCACAGCAAGACAGTGAGAAAACGAGAACCATTTCCACACAACAGGCACCTTGACCCCAGAAAACACTGTACCTGGGAAGATGGAGGCAGCCTGTCACTGAAACTGGACACTTGGAAATCAAGAGAGTGATCTGTGCTGGAATAGGTTGATTTGAGTTTGCCACAGGCAGGTTGCTTAAAGCCAAATCCATCCTGACCCCGAACACTTCCAGCGACAGGACATCCTTAACTCCTTTGGGCAACCTCTCACGTCTCACAAACCTTACTGCACAGTTCTTTCTTACATGCAGGACAAACCTATCGCCTTTCAGCTTAAGACTCACATCCCTCATCCTGCTTCTGCGGGCCCTGTTACAAAGTCTTTCTTCACCTTAATCGTAAGAACTCTTTATAGACTGAAAGGCAGCAGTATAGTTTTCCTGGAGCCTTCTCTTCTTCAGGCTGAACAACCCGAACTCTGCTGTTTTGACTGGAAAGGACCTTGCTCTGAACAAGCAGAGAGAGCGATGAACAGACTGATGACAGACTGGCAGCAAGGTGAGAGCCCTCTGTGTTGCCCCACACAGCTGTCATTAGGTCCAAATCTAGCTGTGCCTTGTTTTTTTAACTTTGTTCCTACAGTTTGAGTTTTATTCTTCACAGCTCATCTATCCCCACTGCACCTTCTTGACAGCCCTCTAGCTTTCCAGCTCAATAAGGCTGAGTACTTGTACATTCACCCCACACTCCTGTCTCACCTGCTTGACTTCCCACACTTTGGGGCGTCTTGGGCAATAAAGCGTGGCCTCATTGACTCCTTTGATGACCACAACAATGCCCATAGGACCCTGTCAAGCATGTCTCACAAAAACCACATCCTGTTCTCCTCAAGCATGGGCCTGTAATTCTCCATGTCACTCCTCCAACGCTCTTGAACATCACTTTACCAGTGCTTCACCCTACACAGCTACAAGACTTCAGATCTCAACAAGCTCTGGTTTCTTAAAAGGTCCAGCAGAACATCTCCCCCAGCGACCTTTGCTCACCAGTGCCAAAACCTGTGTTCACCATCCTTTGGAAGCATCTAGTCAGGCCTACTGCCCCTCCAGAGGGCACTGAGGTGATCAAAGATCCACACGAGTGCTAGGGTCTGTGATCGCAAGGCTTCCTCTGGTCTTCTACAGGCAGCTTTACCCACTTCATCTTACCAACTGGGTGCAGTGTGCAGCAGACAGGGGTCATACAGTCCTCCGTGTCAGTTTGATTCTCACCAATACTAGCTCTCACCTCAGCAGCTCATCACCCTTCCCAAAGCAATGCTCTACGTGATTTGAGCCAGTCCTGTGCAGACTGCACAGCTGTCACCTCATCCTTCTCAGTATGACCTCCCTGGGGAGCCTGTACCCACCCATGCTAGCTCTGCGCTCACAAAAGCCATCCTCCCAGGCCACAGGATGACAAGCACATACATGGATTTGTAGTCTCCGAGTTTACTTCTTGAACATACGCATTTCTATGCAGACACTCAAGTCCCAGGGCGTGCTGCTCTCACAGTGAAGTGCCTTATGATACTGTCCCTAGACACTTCTCACTGCCCGCTGGCCTCCACTTCCCTTCAGACTGGGATAGCCATCAAAGTTTTGCATTGGACAACCTAGAGTATTTGTGACGGTTTCCTACAGACTGGTTTTAAGAAACTTAAAAAATAAAAGCTGTTAATTCCCATCTAACAGAACCTTTTAAATTACTTTCTAGGTCTTTAATGAATGACCTGTCAGTGCTCTCGAGTCTCGTGTGTGCAAACATGCTCCCCCAGAGGAAAACACTGCACCCAAGCACACAATTAGCTCCATCAGGGCTCGCAAAAAATTTCAGTTCTAGGAAGTTACGGCCATCTGGGCTGTACAGGAGAGTTTAAAGAAAGCTCAGCTCTGGGCTGAAGGAGCACAGTATCTCCTGACAACAGACAAGCAACCCGGCACAATTACGTCCTGAGGTACAGTATCACTGGAGACAACACTGCAGCTCTGGTTTCAAAGGGAACAGTGGGGACACAAGGGCGGCATCACAGCTTCCGAACACTAGAGATGAACTGCTTTCTTCATCGCTTATGGAACCTCCTAAAACTGGCAGCCCAATGAGCTCAGGCTTGGTACCCTTCAACTTTTGAGCAGCAATGACACTCAGACATGCTGAGCTAAGATGGGACAGCGTACATCAAATAGCAGATTTACTCTGTAGTTAAAGGCTCCCAGCAGACAGCTGTGAGCTTTGCTTATGCCCTGTGATCAAAAAAGGGCCTTTAAATACTGATGATTTTGACTGATGAAGAACTTCTCCATAAATCGTGGCATACAGACAAAGTTAACACGGTTACACGCAGCCAACCGCCCGAGCTATGTGGGGCAACAAGCAAAACAGGTTTGGTCTCGCTCTTCTTTCCAGACATTTCCATCATGGCCCTTGCAAGACTGAGTTATAACTTTCACCATACCCAAAAGCAGCACGACTGAGATTAAATACGATGGTTTAACAATAAGTGTAAGCAAAAAAGTCCTTAGGATACAAAATCTTTCCTGACGCCTGGCACAAACACAGAAGATTAAACCCATTTTCTTTTCCAATTATGTTTAGGAACTGCACTGGAGCACTAAACGGTCCTTTTGTCTATCCTACAGGCCTTCCCCTAACATAAACCAGCACTTAGAAGCAGATGCTGTCAGCTGGAGTCTTCAACTGACAAACCTCAGCTCATTTTGTGCAAAACACGAGCAAGAAACCTCCTCAATCGAGAAAAAGGTAAGCGAACCAGAGGTGGGAAAAAGAATAATCTTTGTTAGGAAACAAACCTACCTGGATAGTGAGGCCGGGTGCCATGACATTGAGGTCATTCTGCAGGGCCAACTTCAAATTTTCATCTATCTGATCTACGTTTGGGGGACAAAAGAGAGAGGCCACTTAGCTTTTTTCTTCTGTTACAACTTGTGTGGCAGACAGCCAGACAACCCTGAAGAGCAGACTCCTCTGCTGTGTAACATCCAACTGCTTTCTGAGATCATTTAGCACACTGTTTCCCTTCCTTCATCCTCTAGAAAAAGTCCCTGAGAGGGAAGGCACACGCTGGGTTCTCTGGAAAAGTTCAGCTGTTGATGAACTCACGGTTATCTGTGCTAACGATAAATGGCCTTCAGTGTCTCAGCATGCAAAAGCACTCAATCCCTTAATGACTGCACCATCCCTTCCAACACAGCTGCCAGCAGCAAGCTCTACCTTCAGTCTCCAGTAATCTGCAGGATCCAGAACCTGCTACTAAAGAAGTGCATTTTGTCCAGCTCCCAAGCTCCAGGAAGATCCTTCCACAGAAACAGCCGCTCACAAACAGATTAAGCTGCTGTGAGGGAACTCCGCTCTGTTTACAGACACTTACTAAGTCTGAGCAGAGCATTCAAAGGTCTCATAATATTAAAACTATGACCGCATTCTATTTTCCTTAATCCCATTTTTCCCAGCTCTGGCACTCAAGAAGGAAAGTGAGGTTTTCAGGTCTTTGGGAGCACAAGGCAGCCACCAAGAAACAGACTAGTTACTTCCTGCACCACTGCTATCTCTTGGGGAAAACACTAGAGCGCTGCAACGAACTGAGAGCACATTCCTTGCAGCTCTCACTTGATGAGAACAGCCAGGAGGAGTATTTTCAAATAAGGAATAGGTGCCTAAAAGCAGAATTAGACATGATCATAGTGAATCAGGCAGTGCACATGACTGCAAGAGCAAGGTGGCTACTCTGTGCCTCCAGAATTCAGTTCTAAGTGGAAAAGCACTGAAGCTAAATTCCCAAATGCAGATGTGGAAAGACAAGGAAATCTGAATCATTAAAGAGTAAAGTTACTGGAGAAGCAGCACATGGATATCTAAGGAGCTGGATTCTAGACTGCAACTCCTACACAGTGGCAGTTTGCTCACAGGGGCTTGCATTTGACCAGTAGCAGAATGGGCAGCTCACACCACCCTCAGTGGGTGCATCTAGAAGCCATCCACTTACCGAACAGCTCGATGTAGACTTCCTGCAGGGTATGGGCACTGCAGAACTGATTCAGCTCGTGATGAATTTTATTGAAGATCAAGGTCTTATCGTAGTCTGCAGTGTAGTTCCTCACAATATCGTACACTGAGGAAGTGAGAGAATTATCAGAGCTCACTGCTGATGCGCACTGCTTTCTGCAACGCCACAAGCACAGAACAGCTCAGGGTAGGAGAAAAGTAGTACTGCACAGGAGGGCAGGGGATCTCCAGTCTCGGAGGCTTTCACAACCTGGCAGGACAAAGCCAAATCCACTGTGCCCAGATGTGAGAAGCCTGCTTGGAATGGAAGAGAGATGAGAGGAGAAACCTGCACAAGTCCCTCCACCGATGAATCAGTGAAACAGTAAAGGCTGTCCAGGGCCTGCACAGATACTACTATAACAGGAAAACAAGTATCATTCCCTCAGTTAGAGCACATTCACCTTCCAATGCCTCAGCAACTCTACCATTTTGTATTAAACAAGGCTGCTCTGAAAAAAGAAATCTAACTGGGTGTTTGGTCTGACAGCTGCTGAAGTGAAGGTAAGAGGCTCCTGCACAGGCTTTGCCTTTTAACTTGACCAGCTAGCACCTGAGGGTATTTAGCTTCACAGGTTATCTCCCTGTAAGATCGATTGAGCACCCATCATGTTTTTCAATATGCAGAGGAGAAGCAACCCCAGAATTCATCTTGGCAAACCCGCGGCTCCTTGAAAAGCCTGTAGACACATTTATGAAACTCAGCACTACAGTCCTGGGAGCCAGGAAGGTAACAAGACACAGAAAATCAAAGTCTTGCAAACCAACACAGAGCTACTGTGAGATAAGTGAAGACACTCACAGCACTTCTTGTTAAAACAGGGTGGGAAAATACCTGCATATGGTGCCAATTTATTCACCACTTCTATTCGGTCGATGTAGATCATAACACCGCCACTGGAATTGAAAGAGAGAATGCTTGGATTATCGCTACAACGGTGAACAGTCCTCCAACAAAGCTGTCTTTAACCCCTTTTTACTGAATTCTCTCAACTTACCCAGAACAACTCTGACTTCTTGAGAATTTTGCAATTAATGTGACAGCTAAGCCCAGCTTTGTAGAGACTGCCTGCCTGCATTCCACACCAGGGGACTGCAGCAATCTGCAAAGCACTTCCACTTCACTTTCCTCCTGCTTAGCCAGCAAATGAATCATGTTTTGAAACACTAATACAGCTGCAACTAAAGGAAGGTCAATGGCATCCTGGCTTGTAACAAAATCTGCTGTGGCCAGCAGGACAAGGGATGTGATTCTTCCCCTGTACTGGGCACTCGTTAAGGTCTCCCCTCAAGTACTGTGTGCAATTCTGGGGTCCTCACTACAAGAAAGATCTTGAGGTGCTGGAGCAGGTCCACAGGAGCTGCAGCACTGGGGAAGGGACTGGAGGGAAATTCTGATGAGGAGAGGCTGGCTGTGGCCATTAGTGCATTTGACCAGTAGCAGAATGGGCTTGATGACTGTAGTGATGTTAGGTCATGGGCTGGGCTGGATGAGCATAGAGGTCTTAAGACCAGTCTTAGTAATTCTGTGTTTCATACCCCTGTGGTCTGAAAGGGTAAATCCAGCAGAAAAAAGGTAAGGCAACATGGACAGCAGATGACACACAAGCAGCTGAGGGAAAACAAACTGCCCTCTTCTAGGCAGCAAAGACATTTCAAACACAGAAGCCCTCAAATTAAGTCCATGCATCTACTAGTAGGAGGTCTGACAGGTAAAGCACGTAACAGACTTTAACTCCAAGTGGTCTGTGTGGTGGGTGAAGAACTGGCTGACAGGCCGTACCCAGAGGGTGGCTGTAAATAGCTCCTTCTCAAATGGATAACCGGTCACTAGTGGGGTCCCCCTGGGATCAATATTGGGCCCAACACTGTTTAGCATCTTCATAAATTATCTAGATGCTGGGATCAAGAGTACCCTGATGAAGTTTGCTGATGACACCAAACTGAGTGGGGAAGCTGACACTCCTGAAGGGAGAGCCACCCTACAGGAGGTGCTCACAGCAGGAACCTCATGAAGTTCAATGAGGACAAATACAGGGTCCTTCACCTGGAATNTGAGGACAAATACAGGGTCCTTCACCTGGAATTACGCAACCCTTGAATGCAGCTCAGACTGGGACCCACCTGGCTGAAGAGTAGCCCCGTAGAGAGGTACCTAGTGTCTGGGTGGATAACAAGCTCAACACGAGCAAACAGAGTGCTGCTGCGGCAAAGAGGACCAACGGGACGATGGGCTGCATTAAAAAAGGGTATCACCAGCAGAGATAAAGATGTTGTCACTCTACTCAGTGCGGGTCAGACCACACCTTGAGTACTGCGTTCAGTTTTGGTCCCCACTACGCAAAAAAAGATGCAGATAGACGAGAGGGTCCAGAGAAAGGTGACCAGAATGATCAGGGGATTAGAAGACCTCCCATATGAACAAAGGATGAGAGAACTGGGTCTGTTCAGCCTTGAAAAGAGAAGGGGGGACCTTATTGTGATGCTCCAGTCCATCAAGGGTGGCTACCAAGAGGATGGAGACTCCCTTTTCACAAGGAGTCCTGTAGAAAAGACAAGGGGGAACGGTTACAAGTTGCGCCAGAAGAGATTCTGACCGGATTCAAGAGGAAAGTTTTTCACACTGACAGCTGTTCATGGAATTGTCTTCCGAGGGAAGCGGTGGATTGCTGAACTTTAGGCAATTTTAAGGCTCAGCCTGACGGGGTTCTGGGCCAGCTCATTTAAACCGTATGCTGCTTTAAGAG
This sequence comes from Upupa epops, assembly GCA_013397515.1. Lineage (NCBI taxonomy): Eukaryota > Metazoa > Chordata > Aves > Bucerotiformes > Upupidae > Upupa > Upupa epops. Next base: position 290,559 of record VZRI01006598.1, on the reverse strand, counting down.
GGCAGACTAGATGATCCCTGAGGTCCCTTCTAATCATCAAATTTGTGAACCTGCGATCTCTCACTTCCTACTGTAGTGCTACTGGAGACACTGAAAACAGCCCAGCATGTGCGCTGCCAAAGACATCCAGACATCTAACTGGAAGAAGCCTGCAGGCAGTTCTACCCACGGGATCACTGACGGATCGTTACATAGAAGAGAGAACCAGAGTCAGGGCTTGATCACCACCTCCACTCATACTACCATGGTGAAGAACACTGAAGATCACGCCCACCCCTGGATGCTCAAGACACTGGGGAAAATACAGGCTCTACAGTGAAGAATAACACCTCAATACTCAACTGCTTTAAAGTCTCTCAAGAACACATTTTTAAAGCATGAAGCTGTTGCGATTTGGTCCTCAAGGTAGAGTCAAATCACAAACAAGCACCTGTAGCAGAAACTATTTAGAGACAGCTGATCCCCAGAAGCAGATCCCCCGTATTTCCAAACTTCAGTCAATTTTAATGCAGACGTATCCCCCAGGACTCAAAACTCAGCTTCTGGTTGTGCAGATCATAATCTCCCAACAGCTGAAAGCCAGGCTGTACAGAAAAAAAAAAAACACATGAAAAGCACAGGTGTCTGTGCTCTTTGACAGAAGCTCTCCCAGGCACAGCCTGCATTTGCTCTGCAAACCTTGTCTGCTCACAACCAGCTACAAGATAAAAATGCTGGCGATGGAGCGAACTTGTCTGTGGGAAGGGACAAGGCAGCAGAAAATGTATCTGTGGCTAAAGAGACTTAATTCCCCATGCAATACTCCTATTAGGAGAGTTGTTTTATTTTACAGCCAGGCTTATGTATCCTCTATTGGCATGTGAGGCTGCACAAGCAGTTATGAAGTTATGGTGTGTGTGTTTTTCTTCATCTCACCTGCTCTGCATTCTACACTGTCCCACCACAATCAGTGAAACAACTATTTATCACTATCACTGCAAACAGCATTTCTTAGGATCTTCTGACCCTGCTCTCACCCTCCTGATTTGCTCTAATCACCCTGTGACAGCTGCACCAGAACAAGGAAACCTGTCTACACCATCACGAGCCATCTTCTAGATTTCCCCATAGGGAACCACAACAGAGCACGCTGGCTTCTTCCATTAGAGTCTCCTCCACTTCACACCTTTATATTGGGATCCTTCATATATTTCAATTTTATGGGGATGTAAGAAGGAAAAGAGAGAGCATTTAAGGCAATCCGACTCTACGCAGGAGTCATACGCAGCCATTCATCACCTCGTGACTGCACGCAAGGAAGGCTGGGACTGCCAAGCAGAGAATTTCTTACTGATGAATCCACCAACACTACCCACAAGGATCTCAAACCTACGAGCCAAGCTGAGCTGTAACAGCCTTCAAACGAGCACCTCAGACAAGACCTCCTCTCCAACAGCCTGGCTCAGAATCATAGAATGGCCAGGGTTGGAAGGGACCTAAAAGATCATCCATTTCCAACCGCCTGCAGAGTCAGGGCCACCTCCACTAGATCAGGTTACTCAGGGCCCCATCCAACCTGCCCTTGAACACTGCCAGGGATGGGGCAGCCACAACTGCCTTGAGCAACCTGTTCCAGCATCTCAGCACCCTCACAGGAAGGAAGTTTTTCCTAATGTCCAACCTCAGTCTCCCCTCTTCGAGTCTGTAACCTTTTCCCCTTGTCCTCCCGCTACCATCACCCATGTCAAAAGCCCTACCCCAGCTTTCTTGTAGCTCCCTTCAGAGACTGGAAAGCTGCTAGAAGGTCACGTGGGAGCCTCCTCTTCTCCAGGCTGAACAACCCCAACTTGCTCAGCCTGTCCTCATAGGGGAGGTGCTCCAGCCCTCTGATCATTTGAGTTGCTCTCCTCTGGATATGTTCCAGGAGCTCTTTGACCTCCTTAAGTTGATAAACTCCTGCGGTGCAGAAAACACTGTCCTGGGTGTTCTGGGACAGGTGCTCTGGCACACAATCGTGCACCGATTTGGGACGATTTGCACAACTTCTTGACCTGCATCTATACCAACTCATGTGCTTGACTTGCGTCCTGGCACCTAACAGCTTACACACTGGCTCAGATACTGCTCTTTCCATTTCAACAAGCCATCATCATTCTCAAAACACCCTTGTTTGCCAAAGCCTGCTTCTTGCCAGATGCAAGGCAGGGTGACTCCCATGAGGCTATTTCCAGTGCCTGCAACTCTCCACTGCAGTTCATGCAGCCTTTGTTACACTTGCAGCCTCTGTTAAGGGCTGTCTGCACTCCTTAAGGACCTCATTGCAAAGCTGCTCATGCAGTAGGTCAGCACTGAATTTAGCAGGCTTCTGAGGCAGGGAGACAGGAACATGAAGCAAACCATGAGAAGTCTGAAAGGAGGATCAGTACAGGGACAACGTGTACCTGAGAGAGGTTTAAACAAGCAGCAATACTGCCTACCTCAACAGGACAAAGTCAAAGTGCATGGGGAGTTCTACATCAGCCTAACACACGCCAGCAGGTGCTTCACAACCCTCAGTCAGCCCCATACCTGCCAGGGCTTTAGCTTACACCAGGCCATGGGGAGACAAGGGCAACTGCCATGAAAAAGGGGAATGTTTAATGCTCAATGCTAGGGCTGACCATAAACAAGATCAGGCAGCAAGAGCATTTTTAACCAGGCCTACAGGTCAAATACAGTCCCACCCAGAGCCACGCAATACATCTACTTGCAGTATTCATGACATATTTTTCCATATGACTCGCTAGCAAACAGGAACCTGTTCCAGACAGCATTCCTCCAGTGCTCTGCTTGCACTCTTGCTGACAATCTGCAGCAGAGTAACAGACAACTCTTTGCAAATAAACACCTAAGGCTTGGGCAATACTCCTGCTCCATGTCCTGGCTACTTACTGCTTATTTGCTTTGTAGAAACCTCTACAATATTTTTTATACAGTTAACTTTAAAGAATTGAGCTAAAGGTTACTTAGCTAATTCTTCCATGCAATCTTTGCATGATATTTTCAACCCATTCATCGTATCTCGTAATTAATCTCTTTGTGAGTCTATTTACTCCCAGTGAATCCTTTGGGCGAGTCCTTAGAGACTCTGCTCTTCTAAAACTAATTGACTGTCAGACACTAGAGACAACTCCCAGCTTTGAGCAGAGCTTTATTTTACCTGCTGTAATGAAATGGTTTGTGTCTCTGTGGTGACAGCTGGTTTATGAAAAACAGTCATCTGATTCCAAAGTATTTTAAAATCTGTACTGAATGCTATAAATAGGACAGGTGAGGCAGGAATTGTGGATGGGACACCCACATAGCATTGAGAAGCATCCTCATGCAGATGAGAATACAGGGGACAGGGATACGAATGTGAAATAAGAGAACCCTGTCCTCTAAAAGCTGACATTTCAATACACAGCAACATAAACTAAAGTTATTTAGGACCTGTTCTTGTAATGCAGTTTCAACCAAGACAGTGACACCTCAGGTTCGATCCGTTTGTGATTCATAAGCTAATGTTTCATTACAGAAATGGAGGCTCAAACTTCTGGCACAGAGCAGCAGCAGACCTTGTTTCCTTATGCAGCAAACTGATAGGCTCCTGCAGTAACACCTCAAAAACGGACCGCACTGTTGGGAACCTTTGGTCTCCAGCGTATTCAGTTATTAACTAGAAGTGCTTTCCCTGCTGTTTAGTGTTTAAAGCCATGTTTGTCACCTGAACTGAATCCCACAACACTGAAACACCACAGGAACTTAATGAACTACACAGTACTAAAACAAATTCAGTTCCTAAATCACAGACACACAGCATGGGTGAGGCTGGCACAGACCTCTGCAGGTTATCCCCTCCAACTTACTGGCTCAAGCTGGGTCAAAGCAGCACAGGGTTTGATTTTGACCGAGTTAGCACATACAGCACAGTTAACTTCAGCAGAAAGCTTTGCTTGGTTAGTTGAGAAGACCTGCAGCACAAGCTGAACACGACTCCTTTGTCATGATGCCATTTAACAACGTCCAGCAGGTGAAGGAACATTCCTATTTATGCTACTTGCGAGCCAAAGGCTATAGTTTAAATACCTAGCTAAAGCTGCTTCCACGATTTAACTGCACCAAGCAAGACACAGGACTAGAGGAAGTATCTGCAAGCTGCACCAGGGGAAGGTCAGGTTAGGAAGAATTTCTTCACTGAAAAGGTTATAAAACATTGGAACAGGCTGTCCAGGGCAGTGGTGGAGTCACCATCCCTGGAAGTATTTAAAAGGCAGGTAAACATAGTGCTGGGAGACACGGGTTAGGGGTGCCCTGGCAGTGCTGGGTCAAAGGTTGGACTTCATGATCTTAAAGGTCTCTTTCAAAAATATTCTGTAATTTGAAGGTAAGCGCCTTGACTTTTCAGCCCCTGTACTGCACCAAAATAAACGCCGAGTTGCGAACAACGCCCTGGGGGTTTGCTAGCAGGCACCTGACCAGAAAGGCAGGGACAATGAGACCCTTTATAAACAGGTAAGCTTCATGTTCACAAGCCCTGGTCCTCATGAGGGATTTCAATCACACAGGTATCTGTTGGAAGGACTGCACAGCATGGCACCAGCAACCTAGGAAGTTCCTGGAGTGTGTTAAGGATAACTTTCTCATCCAAGTGACAGAGGAACCTACAAGAAAAAGTGCTGTCCTGGACCTTGTCCTCACCAACAAGGAGGAGCTGATGAGTGAAGTGAAGCCTAAGGGCAGTCTCGGCTGCAATGATCATGAAATGGTTGTATTTATTTAGGTATCTAAGAGGATGCATAGTAAGCTTGGAATGCTGGACTTCAACAGAGCTGATTTCACCCTCCTTGAGGATCTACTTGGCAGAGTATCATGGGATGAAGCCCTGGAGGGAAGAGGCGCTCAAGAGAGACGGTCATTATTCAAGGACCACCTCCACAAAGCCCTGGAGAAGTGCATTCCAAGAAGGAAGAAGGTCAGCAAGAAGGCCAAGAGACCAGCATGGATTAACAAGGTGCTCCTGGACGTATAGGCAGTGGACGCAGAATAGGCTGACCGGGAGCAGTAGAGAGGATTTGTCCGTGTGGCCAGGACACAGATCAGAAAAGCAAGAGCAGAGATAAAATTAAGTTTGGCCGGGAGAATAAAGAGAAAAAAGAAGGGCTTCTTTGCATGCGTCACTAACAAAAGGAAGGGTAGGGATGACACAGGGCCTTTCTGGAAGGAAAATGGAGACCTGGTGACAAGTGATATGGAAAAGGCTGAGCTGCTTAATGACTTCTTTTGTCTCAGTCTTCAGCAGCAAAGGCTCCAGCCATTCCACCCAAGTCCCAGTAGGTAAAGACAGAGACAAGGTGAAGGATGATCCAACCACTTTTGAAGATCAGGTTCAAGACCATCTGAAGAACTTAAATGTGCAGAAGTCCATAGGGCCTGATGAAATCCACGAACAGGTCCTGAGGGAACTGGCAAATGAAGTTGCCAAGCCACTAGCCACCATATTTGAAAGATCATGGCAGTCTGGTGAAGTTCCTGTTGACGGGAAAAGGGGAACCATCACCTCCCCATCATTAAAAAGAGAAAAAAGCAAGACCTTGGAAACAACAGGCCAGTCAGTCTCCTCTCTGTGCCTGGCAAGGTCATGGAGCAGATCCTCCTAAAGGCTCTGCTGAGACATTTGGAAAATGAAGAGCTGACTGGTAACCAGCAGGGCTTCATCAGAGGCAGATCATGCCTCACCAATTTGACTGCCTTTTATGATGGCATTAGAGCACGAGCGGACAAGGGAAGAGCAACCGACACCACCTACCTGGACTTGTGTAAAGTGTTTGACATTGTCCCGCACGACATCCTGGTCACCAAACTGGAAAATCATGGACGTGATGAACAGACCGCTCGCTGGGTAATGAACTGGTTGGATGGTCGCACTCAAAGAGTTGTGATCAACGGCTCAAAGTCAAAATGGAGAACAGTGACGAGCGGCATCCCTCTAGGGTCAGTACTGGAATCGGTGCTGTTTATCTTCGTTGGTGATAAGGGACAGTAGCATCAAGTGCACCCTCAGCAAGTTTGCTGATGACAACAAGATGTGTGGTGTGGTGGGGACACTGGAGGGAAGGGATGCCATCCAGAAGGACCTGGACAGGATGGCCAACCTCACAAGATTCAACAAGGCCAAGTGCAAGGTCCTGCATCTGGGTCAAGGCAATCCCAGGCACAAACACAGACTGAGTGGGGAACAGATTGAGAGCGGAACAGACTGAGAGCAGCTTTGAGGGGAAGGACTTGGGGGCGTTGGTCAACGAAAAACTCAACATGAGGCGGCAGTGCTTGCTTGTGGCCCAGAAGTCAACCGCATCCTGGGCTGCATCAAGAGAAGCGTGACCAGTAGGTCGAGGGAGGTGATCCTCCCCCTCTGTTCTGACCTCCTGAGACCCCATCTGGAGTAGCGTGTTCAGTTCTGGAGCCCTCAACATTGTAAGGGTTCTGAACTCTTGGAATGTGTCCAGAGGAGGGCTACAAGGATGATTAGAGCACCTCTGCTACAGGGACAGGCTGAGAGAGTTGGGGCCGTTCAGCCTGGAGAAAAGGAGACTCCAGGGAGATCTTACAGTGGCCTTCCAGTACCGGAAGGGGGCTGCAGGAAAGCTGGGGAGAGGCTGTTTCCAGGGGCTTGTAGTGACAGGACCAGGAGTAATGGTTTCAAGCTGGAACAGGTTTAGACTGTAAATCAGAAGGAAGTTCTTCACAATGAGAGTGGTGAGACACTGGAACAGGTTGACCAGGGAGGTTGTGGATGCCCCCTCCCTGAAAGTGTTGAAGACCAGACTGGATGGGCCCTTGAGCAACTTGGTCTAGTGGAGGGTGTCCCATCTCACGGCAGGGGGGGTGGAACTACATGATCTTTAATGTCCCTTCCAACCTGAACCTTTCTATGAATCTATGAATTGATGAACAGAACACATCAGCTCATTACCAGAAGAAACACAAATGAAGAACATACCTTGTTCCACAAGGCACGTTTTTCACTTCATCCGTCTGCAGTGTGGTCTGAAATACAAAGACATCCAGTGCTCACAAAACTGCTCTGTTCTCCAGGAAGATCAAGCTGTGTTCTCACCACAACTACATGGAAACACAGAGCCAAAAATATGTTCTCTGCTTCCCTCCAGACTTTTGCAGGTGTGGGCTGAAGACAGATTTCTTTTCAGCTTGTCTTTTGGGAGACTAAAAGGCAGTTGAGCCCATTTCCTGCAGCTCTACAGGGAAAACAATTAGGGCCACAAACACAGCAAGAAAGACATCTCCTGTCCCAAGCAACACTCATGCACACATTGTGAAGTTTCCACCAGAAGGACAAGTACCAGGCATAGTAGAATCTGGCAGCTGAGGTAGACGGAACCCAGAGTTTCATAGGAGCTGATGCTTTGACTAATACATTACTAAGTTCCTCTGCAAACACTAGTTGCCCAGGTCATCCCCATCTGCTTCTACCTGCCCTCTTCCAAGAGAGTAAGATACTAACCTGCACAGATTTGAACGTGGTAATGAAGGGGAGCATGATGTGATAGCCTGGTCCAGCTGGACTAGTCAACAACGCCCCACCCCTGCACAGAGAAAGAGAGGGAAAAAGCTCAAGGAACTGCTAAACAGCAAGTGCTACTTCTGAAAGGATGCAAGAACATTCATATTCCAGGGCTCACAGCTGACGCAGTGCAAACTCCATCACACCTGCACCCTATGAAAGGGCTGGGTGTACTTGATTGCTGCAGCTTGACATCCCTTTGCTCCAGTTCTGTGTGCAATTAACTTTTAGAGAAGGCAGATCACGTTAAATTCTCTGTAATGCTGCAGACAGCTTCATGAACAGACTGTCCTCTCTAAGTATTTCACTGCGTAACTACAGACAAATCCAGCAGCTGGTACAATCCTGACAGTTTAGACTGGTACCAAACACTCGGCACTGTCCTTTACCCAAAGCACAACAAAACCCCACAGGACCAGCAAGCAGGTAAAAGGTGGGAGACAGGAGGCCTTTAAGCAATCAGTCCTCATAGGGACTTGTGCTGTTCAACACACTGACAATTAAAGGGAAGCAGTGCAGAGGGAACTGGCCTGATGGGGAACTCATTGGGTAGAAAAGACCAAAAACATTACACAGCAAAACTGTAGACAGGCTGGTGCTGAACTTCTCAGCACCTTTACTCAAATTTGAAGCAAAATGTCTAGTCAAGACACTGAGTGGCTGGGACCTCTCACTGTTGTAGGCTGACAAGGAGTTGCTCTACAAGATACCACACAGGGCAGCTTCAAGCCCAAGGCAACACTGAGCCCAGAGCATGGGGTATCAAAGCAAAACAAAGCAGGGACTCTGACTGAGAAACAGGGACTCTGCCTGACAACCCTGGGATAGAGGTAACGGCTCTCAATTTAAGAGATCAGTAGATGTTAAAAATCTGGGTTGACCAAGAGCTTTGGATCTCTAAGCTCTGAAATATAAACTGTGAGCCAAGAATGGGGAAGAAGGAAAAGCAGCTGGGGGTTAATCTGACAATGGTTCTGCACAGACCCAGGCTTTCCGTGCCCAGGTCATTTCTGGGGCCAGAAGGACGCTCTGCCCACAGTGAGGTGAAGCCTGTGGAGAACCCAGGAGAGCACAACACCCTCCCGAGGCGATTTACGCTCAGCGGAGAAGCCCAGTTGGACAGAGGAACTCAGTTTAGACTACAGAAGAGGGAGCAATACCTGTAATAGACAGCCAGGTGCCCCTCCTCAACCCTGTGGATGGAGGCGTACAGGAAGAAGACGAGGAGTCCCGCGGCAGCCGCGGCGGCGGCTCCAGCCTGAGCCATGGCCATGCTCACATCACCGCGGGGGCCACGGACTGCTGCTAGCCTGCTCTCCGCGGCCGCACTCGGCCTCTCTCCGCTCCCACAGCGCCCACAACCCTTCTCAACACTACGATCTTCCCAGCTTCTGCAGCCAAGAGCCGCGGCACCGCCTACAGAACTCCGAGCCGGGCAGCAGCACACGGTGCCTCTTGCGGGCCGCGCAGTTCCTTCCTCAGACGTCGGAGGAAGCGCAGACCAGGGGCCGCTGGGCCGGGCGGCGGAAGACCAGAACTCCCTCCGCCTCTGCGCACTCCTCAAATAGCTCCGCGGGCGCCACCGCACCAGTCCCGGC
>VZRI01006598.1:233378-278693 GCA_013397515.1 Upupa epops | reverse complement strand
CCTGTAGCAAACTGTTGCTTTGAATCTTTTGTTTTGCTCTCAGCAGGAGTTGCTGCTGCCTTGGGTGCTTCAACTCCTTCTCTTTCTCTTTTTTTTCCCCTTTCTGCTGGTAATAGCACATTAGCTCCGGAGGTTGTTTTTTTTAACTCTTGGAAAATTGGAGGGGTGGTGGCCTAGACACCATTTTTTGAGGGGTTGCAGCTGAGCTGCAAAGCAGGACCCAAAATCTGAGCGGAGCACTGGGGTATTGTTTTCTTTCATTTTGCTCTTTTATGTCTTTTCTTTATTTCTCAATTAAGTCTTAACATTTGCAGTTCCAGTTCCCACAACTGTGTTTATTCTCATCCTTCTGTGTTTGAGGAAGGCCAGAGTCTAGCTTCTGTATCGTTAAGCAAAACACTGGCCCAGTGCTAAACCATGACAAAACTTCTACATAATGATGCAAGGAAAAGGGGAAGGAAACTAAAAGTGACAAAAGAGATGGTGATCTGCAGACTGTGAGACTACAACAGTGAATGATCTTTCTGGGCTAAAAGATGCTGCAGACTGGGGTGAGATATGGGAGATAATATTGGTTGTATGATTAACAGGTAAGAAGCCAGTCGTACAGCTTCTTGCCACAACAAGGAGACATGACACGACTGATGCTTACTTTGTTCATCAAGCAGGGGATGAAGAGTGGGGTTAATTAAGACTGTTTCTCCCATTAATGTAATTACTTTGGCTTAATCAGTAACGAATTTCTCCGTTTCTATTTCTCAATCCCTTGCTTACAGCGTCACCTGCAACTCCCACTGAATTTTCTTGTCATCATGCCAAGTAACATAGTTATTATCTAAGTAAACTGTTTATCATAATTTATAAACATTAAAATGTTTATTAATTTCAAAAGCTCCACTTTGTCACCCACCTCTCTTCCCCCAACCCTCTGCTGCTTGCTGATTTCAGCGGTTACTGCTAACAGCTTCACCTTTATTGCATCAGAATACAAGTTATCCCAAGGAGACCTCTAGGAAATTTCTTGACAGCCCGAGTTGCAGCCTGTCAGCAGATCTTTGACTTCTTTATGGGAATGCAATAAATTTGTGAGGCAATCTCATGTTAACGTAAGGTGTACTGGCTCTTCCCTGTTACAAACAAGTCCATCTCCTACATGTCTGAGTGTCATTTTCTCAGTTACTCAGCTGCTTCAGTGATCAGCTGAGAGCCTCTTCTAAAGGACCAACATTCTGTAGTGCTCTTAATTCTTCTGGTAGCCAGGTTCTACTCAGAAGTAAGTTACTGGTCACAATGAGTAGTTCAGAAACAGTTTCACATTGCATCAAAAGATTGGTGATTATAAGGACTCTGTAGAGCCTCACTTCTGCCATAAAGAGACTTTCACTAATGACCAGGAAAGAGCTCTGAAAATGGGAAATGTGTCCACTCACATCCAGGCTCTACAGTTCAGAATGGAACTAGAAAGCTCCACCAGTCAGAAGTCCCAGAGAACAGTCCACTCTATCACTCAGACCACTTGGCTGATGCCAGCACCGAATGCTACCTTCCCTGAGGACTAGCATGCCTGCAGAGTCCAGCAGTCGTGACAGGCACTACATGCTAGTCACAGCAATTCACACTGCAGATCAACCTATTTAAAGGAGGTCTCCACAATCACAGAAACCCTGCGGTGGCTCTTAAAAATTAGGTCCTCAGAGATCCACTAACAGACTTACCATCATGCTGCTGCTCTGTTCTTGTCTCACCTCCTGCAAAATACTGCTAAAGAGTTCGAGGTAATTCAGGTTCTCTTCTATCACATGGGCAAAATTTTCCCTACAGGGAAAGCATAAAATGACAAGACTTTAAACCAAAAGTAACACCAATGTCAACAAGCTCTGCGCTGTTATAAATAATTAAACAAACAAGGAGGTGATTGTGCCCCTGTATTCAGCACTGGTGAGGTTGCTCCTTGAGTACTGGGGGCAGTTGTGCACATTGCAGTATAGGAAGGACATGGAGCTGCTCCAGAGGGGGCAGGGAAGGGCAAATGAGCTAGTTAGGGGGTGTCTGTAGAACAGGTCTGATGAGGAAAGGCTGAGGGAGCTCAGGCTGTGCAGCCTGGAAAAGAGGAGGCTGAGGGGAGACCTCACTGCTCTCTACAACTATCCTAAAGCAGGGCTAGAGCGAGGCAGGCCTTGGCCTCTTGGCCCTAGGGACTAGCAATAGAACAAGAACAGAATTGGGTCAGGTTGTGCCAGGGGATGTTCAAATTGGATATCCGAAACAACTTCTTCCCAGAAAGAGTGGGGAGGCCTTGGAATAGGCTGCCCAGAGAACAGGTGAAGGCATCATCCCTGGAGGGGTTCACCAAGCTGGCAGACAGGGTGTTTCAGGAGATGGCTTAGTAGTTGGGGGTCGTAGTGCAGACAGCTTGACTTGATCTTGAAGGTCTTTTCCAACCTTGATGTTTCTAACCAAGCAAACAAAAAACCAATTTACAGAAGTTCTCTGCAATGTAGGGAACAAAAAGATGCCTTGAGGTGGCACCCTGCAAGCATGGTTTTGCACTACTTCCCCACAGAGGAATTGCAAAAACCACACTGAAACTCAGCTTTAAAGAAGGCAGAACATCAGCTGAAATGCTAGAGAACTAAAGTCACACTGTCTGCTCCCCATAATGTTTACATCCCTTGCCCATATGGTGCCTCAAATCCCATTCAAGTCATGGTTCAAAGAGGGGTTCTGGGGCAACCCAAAATGCCAATCCAGTAAGCGATGCAGAAAGCACATAGTAAAAGGTGATTGCCCATGCCATTCAGAGGTGAAAATTGTCCAGTAACAGGAAACGTAACAGAGGAAACTGACTTCTCAGCAGCTCTTACCCCTCTTCCAGAGCTGCTTCAGATGACAGCGGGTGAGTGATATTTCCTGAGGAGCTCTCTGGGAGCCACGTGGCTGCTGGAGTAGAGGTATTCCCATCTAGGCTGGAGCTCACCAGTGATCGAGAAGAGCTCTGAGTCTAGAAAAAAGAAATTAAGTCTGCTGTGACGAACAAAGGAAGTATTTTTCAGACTTAATTATTCTGTGCCAAAGACTTAAACCTTAGCTCGAATGAAGGGGTATCAGTTCTTTAGGAAAAGCAGGCAGAGGAGACAAGGAAGGAGTGCCACCCTCTATGTCAACAAGTGCAAGGAATTCCACCTCGAGAGGGATGAATAAAGTATTGAGAGCTCATGGGTCAAGGTAAAAGAGGGGAACTGATAGTATGGTGTGGGTCAGGCAAAAATGCCCCGAGGCCTACACAAATCATAAGGAATTCCTGGACAACTTTGACACAAGGTGAGTGTCAAAATGAGGACACGTATGAGGTTCAGAAAGACAGATCCCACAGAGAAAAAAGTTTGGGCTTCTTTTCCATGAACTTATCTACTCCCCTCCTAAGCCTGTGACCATTTCAGGCATCTCTAATGTCTCATCTATGGTAAAATCAAACAAGGGCATCCTGGCTTGTATCAGGAATAGTGTGGCCAGCAGGACTAGGGATGTAATTCTCCCCCCCTACTGGGCACTGGTGAGGCCCCACCTCGAGTACTGGGGGCAGTTCTGGACCCCTCACTTCAAGAAAGAGATTGTAGGGTTGGAATAGGCCCAGAGAGGAAGGGACTGGAGGGGAAAGCTGCATGAGGAGAGGCTGGGGGAGCTGGGGATGTTTAGCCTGGAGAAAACTCAGGGGGGGACACTCTCCCCCTACAACTCTCCAAAGGAAGGTTGGAATCAGTTGGGGGTCTGGCTCTTCTCCCATGCTACTGGTAGGACGAGAAGGCAGGGCCTTTAGCTGTGTCAGTGGAGGGTTAGGGTGGATATTAGGAAGCCCTTCCTCATGGAAAAGGTGATCAGACCCTGGAATGGACTGCCCAGGGCAGCAGTGGTTTCCTCATTCCTGAAGGACAGACTGGCTGTGGCCTTTAGTGCACTGGTCTGGCCAATGTGGTGATGTTAGGTCATATGCTGGGCCTAATAAGCTCGGAGGTCCTTTCCAGCCTCAATAATTCTGTGATTTTATCTAAGTCATGCATTTCTGGCCTCTTCAGAGTAGGATGTTATATTCCCTGGCTCCCACACTGCAAGGAAGAGCAAGCCTATAGTCTGAAAAATACTTACACACGCAATTTTCAGCAAATGCCATATCTCCCTTTGTCTTTTTCCCTGCATCTGCATGACAGAGTTGTCAGCTTCCTTGATGTTATTTAGAGCCACTTCAATCTCTGGAAGCAAGTCAATGATCTTCTGCTTACAGCCCAAGAGTTTGCTATAATAAAAAACCAGTTACTCCCTAGTTTGTGTGGCAGTACGTTCTGACAAAAACAAAAGCCCCACCCTGAGAGCCAAGAAAAATATTGTGAGGACACCCCTTTTTGTTGGCACTCACTGTGACAGCTGCAGGTGCAAACCCTACAAGACTAGAGGGACTCCTAGACTCTTACAAATCCAGTTAATACTTAATGGTAGTTTCATCTGATGACTGTGTTAACACACACTATAGGAGCACTTGTTTGAGATGCACAAATTAATCCTGATGAAAGGAAACAGCACTGTTAGAATGTATTTGCAGGAAAATGGGCATCTTGTGAGCCAGCCGTGTGAAATGTTAGCGTGACTTACTCTGGGACAGTTAAAACTGAAACTGTGTTTTCACAAGGAGGGATATCAAACTGCGTGTCAGCAGAAACAAGACCTTGTGTTCATTCTTCGGATAACGAGGAACCAATTATAAAGTGATTCTAGGTGCATGCTTGGCGCATGCTTTAGCAAATGCATGAATGCATGTAGAGATAGTAAAACTGTATATAAAGGGCAGATTTAGCTCAACAAAGTGTCTTTACTTTGATTCATATCGGATCATGTGGGGTACAGCCTTATTTCTCCTCAGAGCACAGCAACTCAGCTGTAGTATTTTATTAATCCTTGTCCTGTGGGCTTATCAACTTCATGGGATTATTAACTTTATGAGATTTAATAAGATTAAGCCACACATGAAAATAAAACCAAAACATGCTTTTCTGACTACTGAGATCTGCATGGTGGCATTTTATCTGAAGTATCTGAAAATATAATTCAACAATCACTGTGGTACGTTCCTATATATTGCACGAGTTCTTTTTTTCCCTAATCCTAGCCTAAACACTGGCAGAATCCGTCTCATTTTAAAGCAAACTCTTAGGATGTTAAGAGTACCAGCCACTACCTTCTTCTCTATTTGCTGTAGACATTAGCTCTATGCTCTAAGCAAGTGGTAATTCAACACAAAGGCAAGAGAATTTATATTGCTATGAGAAACATGCCCATGAGGGGAACTTCTAGGCTCTATCTCCATTATCTTTCCTCTCCTTTCCTGCTAAATAGATATAAATGTCATGCATTTCTGTATAGAGTACCTGAGATGGCCGAACAGCTCCTTGAGAACTCGGTCCTGACTCTGTACTGTCTGCACAATGATCTTCACCATGTCTGTGCTGTCACTGTAGGCGTGATCTGGAAGGGCCATCAATGACATTACTAATATTATCTTCGGTGAGGAGCCACTCTGGACACAAATGCCCAGAGTCAGATTTGACTTTGTGAGTACAGTCAAACTGAGGTACAATGAAAGATCTCACAATCTGTCCCAACCCCTCATTAGGCAAGGACTTTCCCTAAAGTCTCTACTACTGCGGGTAGTTAGCAAAGGAACAAGTAATTAAATCTTCTTGCTCATCAGTGTGCTCAGGACGTAACAATCCCCATACAAGAGGCTCCATATAGTGTAATTAAAAAAGAGGGCGCTAGGGAGAAGGGAAGATTTCACTTGGTCTGGAACAGAACAGCAGTTCTTCCTATGGCTGGGGGGAGACAAACCCCATGGCTGAGGAATAGGATGAAAGAATTTGGGAGAACTACAGGCTCAGCATAAAGAAGAAATCATCTTAAGGTAATGCCCTTCACCTAAACAGTGCACTCTGGGTTTAGCTTTAGAAAAATTAGTTGTGGGGTATGAGCATGAAAGTCTTTCAACCATCTCCCTTCCATACCTGGAGGTCTTGTTTTTAATTGCTTGTACAGGTCTATGGCTCTCTGCTCCCTTTAAAAAAGAAAATGATTCATATATGTATCAACAAACAGGTGACTTCAGGAAAAAAACCCATTGCCATTAAGTTATGTCTCACTGGACCTAACACCTTTTACAGCTATTACACAGGTATGACACTCGGAACGCTGGTATTTCTACATTGTAAACCACCTTTTCCTTAAGAGCTGTCTTTTCTCTTTCTTGGTTCTCCTTAACTACTATTTGTACTTCTGCACAACTGCCTGAGAAATTCTTGCTCTGCATTTCTGCCTGAATTTTAGTGAGAGATTGTGCAGACGGAAAGAGACACCTTCATCATGAAGAAGAGGGAAGCATTTCTCTTATTGTTAATAAATGTTAACTCTTTCAAGTATTTCACAAGCAGTTAAGCATTGAAGCTTTCACCATTGAAAAAATCCCTGCTGTTCTAAATCAAGCATCTGTCAGAAACTAGCAGCAGTGCAACCAATTCTAACTCTGCTTCTGGGCCCTCACCAGACCTCTCCCCCGCCTTACGCAAGCTGCTTCTGCTCATGTAAGTCAGCATTCCCTCCAGGACAGGGGGAGAGCTGCTGCACCTCTGCTGCACTGGGAAAAAACCCATAAACTTCAAGCACCAGCAGGTGAATCTGAGATATAACCCAGAATCCACCGTGCATCCCCTGGCTATGCGTGTCAAATCTGAAGCCAGTGCCCTGCAGTCTACTCTGCTACAGCCCCCAAACCTAGAGAGCAGGAAACTCAATCTGCTCTGTGCTTTACTCCTCATTCAGAAAAGTAGCTTTAGACCAGAACAACTATCAGTTTGTATCGCATGTTAAGCGCCCTACGAATAGCCGTGAGTATGCAGTGGTGAAAGTACTTAACAACACTGTTTTAGGGAGCAGGGTCAGGATTAGTAGAAGCTGCTGTGCATGTGGGCTGCTGCTCCAAGAGGGGATTCCTTCCTCCCCTGTGCACTGGTTCTGCTACTCCTACAACTACACAAGGATGAAAAGCAATTTAACTGATCTAGCTCGACACAGAGGCAAGAGGACGGGCCACAAGCAGACATAAAATATCACAATCATTTCCCGAAGGAAGGTGTTGATTGCCCTACACTGGACAGGTTTAAGACCCAGCTCGACAGGCTGCTGGGACATCATAAACAATATTTTTAACTCAACAGTTTGGACTAAATGATTCTTGAGGTCCTTTCCATTGGTATTCTATGCATCTATGTTTCCCCCCTGATTAGTCAGGTTAGCTCAGAAGAGCTCTGACCGACAACAGATTTAGCAGCTATTCAGCCTTGGTGGCTATTTGATAAATTTCTTTTGTAATTGCCACTTATACTCTCTGCAACAGCCCAAACCGCAGTAACTGCTTCCAGCATCTTCTTAAGATCAGTAATAGCACTTAACTCTTTCATGTTTTAATATGCTAAAGAAAAAAAAAAGTCGAGTTTCCAAATATTGAACCATTTGTGATTAGTTGAAAACATACTGAAGAGACTAGCAGGATTTTAGAATGATCTCAACTTTCTCACTCAACATTAACGAATCCACTCTTTTCCAATGCAAAAAGAAACCACCTCTGCATTTTGCAGTTGAGACCAACATTTAGCTTAAGCCCACCTTCCTCTAAGGTGAAGATTCACAGCCAAGTGACAGAGAAATGTCGTGTCAGCTAGCTTTCAGAGATTTTATGCCTTATAATGCTGCCAAGCAATCACAACTTCCAGCAGAATAAGGAACGTGCAGCAACAAGTAGTGGGATCTTCCCTTTTTCCAGCAAAATTATCTCAAAGCAACTGCAAACTGTACTCACAGTTTGCAAAACCAAAGGAGTGTATTTCAGAAGTGCCGATAGGACCAACAGAGCAAAAAAACCCTTCAGCAATGAAACATAGAAACATCATTTATGTGCAACAACAAAACAAAGAACTTACAAGCTCTCCATGACCTCTCCTTGGCGCCTCGCATAGGGACTCTTCTGAAGCTCTACAATCTCTGTGTGCAGAGCCATGATCTGCTCATCCAGATATCCAATATCTTCAGCCTAATGGCAAAATGAGTTACAGACCAAACTGAATGAGAAAAATACAGTAGGCAAAGTTCCCCAGAATCCCTATTGGGAGAACGGGCTGATTCCATACTGTTAGTATATCAGTGTATGGTAATGTGATCCCATGACATATCAGTGTATGGTAGATGTGATCCCATGACCAGAAAGGATGCCCAGAGGTCTTTGCAGATAAGAGGGAGGAAGGAAGGAAGAAGAAAAAGGAAGCTGCAGCAAGAAACTACATAATCAGAATCAGATTGTGAAAAAACGTTAAGTAAACCCTACTACACAGATACACATTAGGGGTTGGAAGGGACCTCCAGGGGTTATCAAGTCCAAGCCTCCTGCTCAAGCAGGATCATAAAACCTAATACAGGTCACACACAAGTGTATCTAGATGGGTCTGGCAAGTGTCCAGAGAAGTAGACTTCACAACCTCCCTGGGCAGCCCATTCCAGTGCTCTGTGACAGTTACAGTAAAAAAGTTCTTCCTGTTGAGGTGAAACTTCCTGTGCTTCAGCTTACGCCCATTGCCCCTTGTCCTATCACACTACACAAGTAAAAAGATTGTCTCTTTCTTCCTGACACCCAGCCCTCACGAATTTATAGACAGAGATTAAGTCCCTTCATAGTCTTCTCCTCTCCAAGCTAAAAAGTCCCAGGGCACTTACTGTAAGAAGAAATCTTATAATTAATTAAACTTATTTGGAGCACTGTCAATCACCACATGACATTACATTTAGGGGTGAACTTTGCAGAGTAGGGTTAATGGCTGGACTTGATAATCCTAAGAGTGTTTTACAGCCTCAATGATTCTATGATTCACTGGTCTCTTGAATCCACAAGAGAAGTTAACCTGCTCATTAAACAGACTGAGATACCACTATGTATTACAGTCATTACAGAGTAATAAATTCCCTAACAGGAAACAAGATCCCCACATTTCAAGACTTCACAGAGGTTAATTCAGGTGGAAATCCAAATTTCCCTACTTCATTGATATGAACAAGCAGAATCTAAGGCTCAAAAAACCTTAGATGAAGGCAGGAAAACAAACCACAGTGTGTTTCTAACACTGTCTGGGATTTTTATGTATTAATCGGTGTGCTCTGTATCACTCTGATAAGCAATACAAGAACTCCCTGCAGGGAAGTGCAGAAACATAAGATATCAGAGCAGCAAACCATGTGACAGTCCTGGTCAGCAGAACGTGCAATATTCTTGGTACTCCAATAAGCTGCTATCACGGAACACATTAGAGACTGCTTTCTGAGAGAGTTTAAACATCTCCACCCCGAGGAACCCCTTATAAATATGCTGAATTTTCCTTCCAATCCTTCTGAATTCCCCCCACTTCTGAATGTTGCCCCCAGAACACCTCCTCCCTCCCAAGCTTTATTCAGTACATACAATAGGAAAGAAGAAACAGCTACTGACAATAAATGCTAACTCTGGCTTTCACAGCTAAGATTATTTGTTCTTGCATACGGCAACACCATTTCTTTACGGTAACAAGTAACAAGACCTTATAATCCCCTATACAGACAACTGAGTTAGATGACATTTGTGCTGGTTTTGTTCAAATCACTAGATTCAAACAACCTGGTGACTAGGGCTGTTTCTTTTATAGTAAAGCTACAAATGATTCTCATTCCCTCAGCAGGCATGATATGAAACACACTGAAAGGACAGTGCAGTGGCACTGACACTTCTAGGTTCCAGTCATTAACACCTTTACAGGGAGCTAATGAAGCATCTTTACTATGCCCTACCTGTGCACACTGAGAGGCTTTCTCTTCCATCTCCTTCCAGGCTTTGAGCATCTTTTCTGAAGCTGAAGAGAGTTATTAATTTATTTAAAGATACAGAATCTAAAATAAAGCATCACCTCAATTTTACATGTATCAGTAGAATACGAACAGGGATTCAGCATCATTGCTGAATCTCCAAGCAGAAGTCATGACCCAGAGAGACAGCACAGCTGCAACTTAACAACTCCATGCTCAGCCTTAACTCACATACAAACCCTTTGGTATCACTGCAAACACAGGACTCAAATGAGTTTTGAGTCTTTAAATTCACCCCTAAGCCCATAACTTGTCATTTTTGTTTCAACACAGACTATTCAAAACCACTTTGCCCTGTCTTTTCATTTTCCAACATTGATTTCTAGCCCAGCCATAATTTTGGACTCTTAATCTCAGTTTTAGGACACATATTCAAACCACGCAGAGATTCTACTGCTCTCCTTTGCACAGGACTTGTAAGACCTGAAGGTTTCTATGATATTAAAAGTGTAGCTGGTGCTTTCTCACCTCACCCTGACTCATGCTATTTCCTAGCATCAAGCGCTGAAAGACTGGTGTTTCCCCCATCACCACCCCAACTTGCCCCGCTATGGAAGGTTAGTGGTCCTTCCACTGCACATTACGCACAGCAGCTCTGCCCCACTTCATACCCAGTGAATGAATCAGACTCTGAATAAATAGATAGCAAGTGTTGACATCACCAGCACTGTTAATACTCCAATTGCCTTAGCCTGGTGTTCTCGGTGGGCAACAGCCGACCATCTGTTTCACTGACACTGTCCCCAAAAAACATGTACATTTTTATCTTCCTGCCTTTGCCTCCGCCCAGCTCTTCTCTTAGAAGAGCTCTTCTCTTAGCTCTTAAGCTTCTTCTTAGCTCTTCTCTTCTCTCATGCCCAGCTAAACCAGATTCATCGAGACGCTCAGAACATGATGGCAGCTCTTGCATTTGTTTTCTTTTAGTGCTACTCCTGATCCACGGCCCCTTCACAGTTAGCCAGATCCTTTATAGGATGAGAGAAGACACTCAAGACAAGTGTTAGACAATACATACAAATGCCGTAAGCCATCTGGTCACTGTATCTCTCCAGATCAAGGCGAATGCTTTGATGAAAGAATTCCAGCTTTGCTTTCAGTTGCTGAGATGCTGACACCATGTTGTTTTTCATTTTTATGAGGTTGGCATTATAGCGAAGAAGACTGAGCCTGACAAATGAAACAAGAACAACCTGTTACCTGGAAAACCCATCCGGATTAACATGACCAGGGCTGTCACATCACCCGAAGGAAAAACACAGCTAACAAAAACTTGTCAATGATCCTTGGAACAGGGAGTCTCAGCAGGATCAGACACTCCATCTCACATCCTCAGAGCTGTATGTCCTCAGCAAGGACCAAAGTCCTTCCTCACCACCTGGTTTGTTTGCCATGCTCAGTTAGGGTGTTTGCAGCACAGTGCATTTCTTGGTGTTTACATGGTACTCACTTGATAAAGGCTGTCACCCTTTTCATCACTTGAGCCCGTTCTGTGACTGCATCACAGGACAAAACCTACATCTATAGCAGTTCTTCCATTCATTCTGACGCTTGTGAACTGACTAGCCTAGGCTGCACTGGTAGAAATTCTGCCAGCAGGAGAGAGACAATCCTCCTCCTCTGTTGTTGACTGCGGGAGATAAACGGAACACCACACCGATCAATGTGATCAAAAGCTGAACTATTTATTGAAGACGGCAAAAGCTTTTATACACTTTTACTTATTTCTATGAATAATTCTTACTATGATTGGTACGTGTATATGCCTTACAGATAGTTGGTTTACATATTGGTTGTTGTCTTGGGTTATAGAAGCAAGAAGTTTGTATTCTATTTTCATCTGTTGAAAAGCAATTGAGAAGCTGTATGGTTTTGTTTTTGGCAACTTCAGGGGGTGGGGGAGTGAATGCCTCGGTACCGGCTCAATTGTTAAAACCAGGTGGGGTGATACTCTTTAAGCATCTTCTGATGACCCCATCTCCTCCCATTGTGAAAAGATTCACCCGGTGGGGGGAAGCTGATCGTGCCCNCTGCCACTCCGGAAAACTAAATTGGGACAGGTTTTATTTTGCTCTGTCAGGATCTCTAGGACACTTTATATTTTGGGTGGTTGTTTGGGGTATATTGTTGGTTTTCTGTTTTTTCTTAGTGTTCTTAATAAAGAATTGTTGTTCCTTTTCCCACATCTCTTGCCTGAAGGCCTTTAAATTGAAAGAATTTGATACCTGTCTTCCTAAACCGAGACAGTTGTCAATATTGTTGTCCAAGCAACAGCCACACACTCTTGGAACTTTCCTGAGCTTTGCTCTTCACATCCGTGAGTTGTCTTTCTATCTTCTGTCTCATACCACAGTGTTCCTTCATGGAACTTTCTTGGAACTTTCCAAGTCCTTCAGCCTGTGCAAGGCTGCTGGTCTAGCTACAGATTTTGTTCCACACAGAGGTAGTTTGGATATCTATTTTCTAGCAAATAAACACCCACAGGTGACTTTTTACAATGGATACATGGATGGATAAGGGAAGAACAGCTGATGTTACCTACTTGGACTTATGCCAAGTGTCTGACACTGTCCTGCCCAGTATCCTAGTCTCTGAATTGGAAAAGCATGGATTTCATGCAAGGATAACTTGGTAGGTAAGGAACTGGCTAGAAGGTCACAGAAAGTTGTGGTCAATGGTTTGGAGTCCAAGTGGAAAGCAGTGACGAGTTGCCCAGGGGTATGTTTTGGTTCTGGTGCAGTTTAACATCTTTGTTGGCAACATGGACAGTGGCACAGAGTGCCCCCCAAGCACGTTTGCTGGTGACACCAAGCTGTGGGGGGTGGCTGGCATGCTGGAGTGTCATTCATACACACAGGGAGGGTGCAGAGAGAAAGGACCCAGGCTCTTTTCAGTGGTGCCCAGTGACAGCACCGGGGCAATGGGGAAAAAAAACTGAAACAGAAGCTTTTTTGAACATCAGGAAACTCTTCTTTACTGTGAGAGTCACTGAGCACTGGCTGCCCAGAGACATTGTGGAGTCTCTAAGGATATTTAAAGGCATCTGGACTCAGTCCTGGCAACCAGCTTTAAGTGACCCTGCTTGAGCAGGAGGGTCAGATTGGATGACTTCCAAAGGCTGGAGCGGATGACCTCCAATGGTCTCTTCCATCCTCCTGTGAGTATCTAAGTATATTAAAGTTTCAGATTTTTCAGTTGTATTGGTATGAGGCACCATACAGTAACATTCCTGAAGTGGAATAAGGTCCCAACCTAGCAGACTTTATAAAGCGAAAGTACAGTCTAGTGGAGGACTGTCAAAACTTCAAACTTCAGCACAGACATATCCACACAAACTTTATCTACAACTACATTTCTCTGTATTTATTTAACAAAGAACATTCTGAAGGAGGGGTAACAACTTACATAGCAGCTCTCTGGCCCTGGAAAAGTCTGCTGTAATCTTCTTTTAGTCCAATCACATAGTGCACTGCTTCTGCCCATACCTTGCGCAGCTGAGAAACTGGCAGCTGGATTTTACTATCCTGCACTGAATGAAAGACAAACAAATAAATAAAGGACAACTCTGGGAAAGGACTTGAGTGCTTACAACGTTCCTCATTCCTGCTTCACGTGCCTAAGTGAAGGGGGATCTAGTCACGGGAAATCTGCTCAATTTTGACGTTACACTGCCTAAGCATATAGAGGATCTAAATGTTAGGGCTCCCCAGGTATCTGACAGCCTGGTCCTGGCCAGGCAACTGCTCGTGTCTCAACTCTCAGCTACAGGACTACAGAATTCTTTGAGTACTTTGGCCTATAGGTGTGGGGCACACTGCATGAAGATATGACCCACCACAGGATTCAGGGGTAATCTGACCCATACTCTACATAAAGCATTGCCCAAGCTAGCAAAGCAGATTTAATTGCTCTTTTAAGCAGCTGATGTTGGTCAGGATCCTGACAGTGTCTGGATCCTCCAGCTTCACCTGGAACATCTTCAAATCTTTTGTACTTGCAAATGTTTAAGGAAGAAGATGCAGAACTTCTATCTGTTCCCAGGGGAACTGTCAGTACCTTCAGATATCAATAATCATGTAGTAGAAAGTCTTAGCTCCAAGAGATTCAGCACAGAGATGCCACACAGTGAGAGAATCACCAGAATAAAACAGCACAGAACACAGTGAAAAAATATAAATCAGTTGATCTGAGTGATGGTAAATGGAAAGAGAAAAACAGCACTACTGCAGGGCCCGGCCAAAGAAAATTCAGCTCCTTAACAGTAACTGTGTCACAAGGTGTTTCCCTTACATGCAGTGTCTGTAAATGTCTTCTGCTCCTTAACCCTGATTTTGGTTTCACATAGATACATGAGGTCCTTCATGCTTTACTGTATTTTATATGTACAGAGACACACCTTCACAGAAGTGTGTTAGGTCCTACAGATGACTGCTATCACTTTGGGAGACACCTAAGAGAAGCTGCAGAAGAAGCAACTTTCATGCATGCTCTAAAAGCACACAGATGATGCCAAGGACAGGCAGCAGCACCAGGTAGTCCAAAGGACCAAGCAGAGCAGACTCCACCGCTATCCAAGCAGCCACAGGAGGAGAGCCCTGTACTTTCTCAGACATTTGGCTGTGGTTGGCAAGACTAGAGGTAGTATGAGCGCTGTGCAGTTACAGGCACCATACCAAGTCGGTACAAGAGGTTCTGAACCTCTGCCAAGAATCTCTGAGGATGAGCCTCTACAGGGGAGTGACAGCAAAGCTGCAACTGGTGAAACATGGCCAAACCCACCAGCCTGGCTGTGACCAAAGCAAGGTGATTTTCCCTCATACAGGGGTCTGCGTGGTGAGCAGAATAGAATGAGGCGTCTGTTCTTTCACTTTGCCAAGATATGGGAGACGGAGTGCAGCTGAAATGCAATTATCAGACAAAAGGAAATCTATACCCTGATATGATGTCAGAAACACAAATCTAAGAGCTGTAGGAGGGCAGCTACTCATGAATATCTAAAGTATTCAGTCTTAGAAAACAGGGCTGCAAAGATCTGAAACCCTGTTGTACCACACAGAGAGAAGGAGAAAGTGTCCAACTTCTACAGGTGCTAAACCTTAAGATAAGGTCTCTAACCCTCAGTACCATCCAAGAACATCTACGTATACTCAAGCTCTGCAAACACATCCTACCATGATGTCAGTGCAACACAATGAATGTGAAAGGACAAGACCCTTTATAGCAGAGGAAGAGGCTACACAAATGAAATCACAGTCTGCAAGTCAGAACCTTTTCAGAATGCAGTGTGCAGATAAAACCCCCAGTTTCTCTCTCTAGGCTACAAGATCAGGTTTCACTCATCACCTCCCAAGCCTTCATTCACTTTGTGGTTCTGTTTAAGTGGGACAATGCTTAATTTTAAGTGTTTATGAAGGGTAGATACTGCTCAGTGCATTTGATTCAAGAGCAAAAACCTTCTGTGAATTCTTCAGATACTCTACAGGATAGTTCTCAACAGATGAGTAATAAACTCTCTGAAACATTACACCTACCAGACGTGGAGATACAGCACTGCAGATGAAACTGAATTAGCCTGGTCCAAGTTCTTAAAGAGTCCTCTTTGAATTCGTGCCCTTCCAGAGGTTTATAAGACAAATCTACTTTCACATCACACAGGAAGTCATGCTTTTAGCTCCCCACTGCCTTCCAGCACACTTACCAATGTAATTCACACAGTCAGACAGACTCCGAGAAGCAAAGGGTCCATCATAGACAGTTCTGCTTTTATCAAACAGGTAGACCATGTAGCTATCCCAACCTCTCTGCAAGGAAAGACAACATAAACAAGAGAAATACCAAGCACAGCTCCTACTAGTGGATGCTGTTCTGGACTCCTCAAAACAAGGACAGGAACTGCGGGGGTCCAGAAGAGGGCCACAGGGATGATCAGAGGGCTGAAGCTATGGGGACAGGCTGAGGGAGCTGGGGCCATTCAGCTTGGAGAAGGCTCCTGGGGAAGGCTACAGCATCCTTCCAGTACCTATCATTACAGGAGAGCTGGAGAGGGACTTCTTGCAAGGGACTCTAGTGATTCCTCCCTGTGAGGGTTCTGAGGCACTGGAACATGGTGCCCATGGAGGCTGAGGCTGCTCCATCCTCACAAGTGTTCAAGGCCAGGTTGGATGGGGCTCTGGGCAACCTGGTCTGGCGAGAGATGTTGTGGTCTGTGGCAGGTGCGTTGGAACTAGATGACCTAAATCGTTCCACAATTCTTTGAAATTCCCTGAGAATGTGAAGGACATTAAATGAATTATTCTTACCACACCATCAATAACACACTGGGAAGCAGGTTTTCGAGGGTCCAGGCAAATCCCTGTTTCCAACAGTAGCTCCTGATTTCCAGAACTTATTCCAGTTTCACACTCAATCCGAATCTGAAGGGAATGCAGGCTTTCCTCGGGACTCAGGAGAAATGACATGATTTTAGCAGAGGTCATATTTAGGATGTGCACTATCTGTAAAGAGCACAAGCTGGTTACAAGTCACTGCCTATCGAAGGACACAAAAACCTGTAAGGGAGTAAACAGCAATTAACATCTTAGACTGAGAGTAATGTTTAAATTTTAATGACTCCATTAGGAAAGTTCAGGAATAAAGCTGTACATCATTAAGCTCACAGCCGTACTTTTAACTTGATGTCAAAGAAAGCGGACAATCAGATGCACTAATAGCCTTCGCAAGCCACGCTGCAGCTTAATTACATCAAAACAATGTAGACAAGCTAGTGGAAAAGCCATCTTGAGCTTTGCTGTACTGTTCCAGAGAAAGGGATTCCCACTTCCTTTAACTCTCCCCACAGAGGAGAGCTGTTACGTACTACCACCTGTCTTCCTGCCCCTCTCACCAGCTCTCTATAGTTTCATCTGGGTGTACTGTAGGACCCAAATCACACTGTGATGAATAGATTCTGACAAGTCCCGATGAAAGGCACAGTATTTTCTGTCGCATTTTTTTTTAATCCTTCCAGATCAGACAAAATTATCTTCTGGTTTCTTTATAGGTTTTCCTCATCTAGTTTTTCCTCCAGCAAAGCTCCAATTATTACTTGAAAGGGAAGTCTCACATGAATGTAATCTCTCTTCTACTATAGGTACTACTACAACAGATGAACTGGAAGTCACGTCATCAGTAATGGAGCTTAGGAAAACTGTTACTAGCAAATATTAGACCATCAATTGATCTTGATGAGTCCTTTCTGAGATGATAGACAGTATTAGACAGATAGAGATAGATATTCTCTACTTCTACTCCCGAGTGTAAAGCTAGAGATTAATGTTGCTGGCAATGCTGCCCTCATGTGTGCTGGATGGGCTGTATATATCCTTCTCGATACCACAGGAGACTGTTCGTGATCCTGCAGCTGAGCAATGCCAGCATTACAGCTCTGCTCCACTGAACACAGCTGTCCTCCAATATGCTTTAAAGGCAGTTAACAACCCTTACCTTCAAACTCAGTATGTGATCTGTTATCAGGAAACACTTTGGACGACCAGTCTCAGGATCTAAACCTCCACCTCTCTGTTGTGGATCCCAGTTCAGCATCAGTTGCAACCAATTTTCCATTGGTTCTACTATTAAACTGAAACAAAAGGGCTATAAGAAAAAGAAGGAAGATACTCTATAGCACTTAGGTCACTTAGAAAACTAGGGTCTCACATCTGAAGGCTCAAATGCTTGGTACAAGCCAATTCATTCAGGCATAAGGCCCTACTGGGGGTGTGAGCCCTCACCCACAGAAGGGCCAATGCTGCAACTAGTCCCCTCAGATGGAGATGCCCAAGGTTTGGGGCCTGTCCCAAAGACATTATCAGTAACAAAGGAAAACATTTATCCCATGCCCAGATTTTGTTTCCACTTTCACTTGTTCTGTTGCCTTTGGTGCTCTCACTTTGCCCCTCTGAGAAGAGCCTAAACCCCACTCTGTAACACCCTAGCAGATGACAAAATTTGATCTCCGCTTGCCTTCTTTTTGCCAGAGCAAATAATCACAGAATCAAGGAGGCTAGAAAAGACCTCTGAGCTCATCAAGCCTAGTACATGACCTAACATCACCACATCAGCTAGACCATGGTACTAAGGGCTAAAGCCAGTCTAGTCTGTCCTTAAAACATCTCCAGGGATGGGGACTCCACCACTGCCCTGGGCAGTCCATTCCAATGGCTGATTGTGCTTGAGATAAAGGAGGAGAGGCTTCAGCATGAAAGAGAAGCCATAAATTACCACTTGCAGCTAACAGGAATGCACTTACCTACAGAGGCTGTGAGGCTGTGGCAAATGGGTACTAAAACAAACCTCCCCATTCATCTCTTCAAAAGCAAATATGTGCTTCGGATCCTTCTTCTTGATTTTTTCATGCCTAGGAAATAAAATCCTTTGTGGATAATCTAAGAGTGTTATTTCTGTAAACAGCCAATGGAATTGGGCAGCAGCAGAAAAAGGTGTCACAGTCTAGCAGCTTTAGAAAAACTTTCTTTCAAGAATTTCCAAACAATCCACCTTTAACATCTCCAAGTGACGCTGGGGAGCGCTTGCAGTTAACTGTCTCTGGAAACATTTGCTTGCTAGGAGGCCTTGTCAGCATAAAACAAAAGGCTAAACAAGTAACAATTCACTGACCACAGAGCAGGCCATTTGCATTTAAGTATTTGGTATTAAAAAGGGAAACCATTACACCATACTGGTTAACATTCTTGTCAACACATCCTATTTTTTTTCAGCTAACAGTTGCAGAAAATCTTGAATTTACCTTTTGTTGTAATTATTTCCATGCAAACATAAAGCTGATTTCATATTCTTTACTACTGCAGAATCACCTTTTGAAAACCAAGTTGACCTATACTTCCAATACCAAAAGGTAACAAAGGGAAATCTAATACCAGAGAGGCAAACAGAAACCTCCATATGAAGTCATCCAGTCACCACCTGATTAGTTACTTACAAGTACATACTACAGTACACATCACAGAATTACTGAGGCTGGAAAAGACCTCTGAGCTCATCAGGCCTAGCCAGCAACCTAACATCACCTCATCAGCCAGACCAGGGCACTAAGGGCCACAGCCAGTCTGTCCTTCAACACCTCCAGGGATGGGGACTCCACCACTGCCCTGGGCAGTCCATCCCAGTGTCTGACCACCCTTTCTGCGAGGAGGGGCTTCCTAACATCCAATCTAACAACCCTCCCCGGTGCAGGTTCAGGCATCCTGGAGCTGGTTGCCTGGGAAAAGAGCCAGACCCTCACGTGACTGCACCCTCCCTTCAGGTAGTAGTTGCAGAGAGGGAGAAGGTTCCCCCTTGAGTCTCCTCTTCCACAGACTCAAGTGAGTAGTATCAATGCCATTTGCATTATTTAAGTACCAATGCACCACCCTCAGCACCCAACTACCAAGACGTTTATCATTGTGATTCACACTGCCACCTCAGCAAAGGCAGTAGCTGTCACTCCTGTGACCTGGAGTCACCTCTTGACACTTGTCTTACCAGGTAAATGGCTGTAGATTATGTAAGAAAGGTCTAAATCCTGCAATGCATTCAAAAACCATCGTTCCAAAGCTCCAGTAATCAACAGTAACGGAGTAGGATTTACTCTCAAAGAGTTCTGGGGCCTAAAAAGGATCAGAAAAAGACAGCTTCTAAGCAGTATTTCAGGTCATCTGTTTTCTTGCATTTCGGCTGAGACATAACGTGTGTGTAGTAATGGCATGGCACCCAGTTCCAGACTGGCACAGGGAGACTGATGCAGTCCCACTCGGTCTGCTCAGGGGGCCAGGCCCTGGAGAAACCAGTCCACTCCTAATGCAAGCAAGGTGGACTTGGTTGGACTGGCTGTTGGGAGGCTGGAGGAGAGGGCAGGCTGAGTGCAGCCCCCGACAGCAGCACAAGAAGGGATGGACAGATACAAATTCATCTTGGAAGTGAAGATGACAGAATGAGGTGCAGTGCCCACAGAACATTATCAGGGAGGTTCAAGGTGGACACAAGAAAACATTTCTTCACCTGGATAAGGAATATCCTTGAGTCAGGTCTCCAGGAACATACAGGACCTACACTTTTTGAGGTTTCAGGGCTGTAGCTGGGCCAAGCCACAGCTGCCCTGATCCAGGGCTACTGACAGTCCTGCTGAGAGCAGAAGGCTGGACAAAGGACCTCTGTGGGTTCCTTTTGACACCCACTTGTGGGATTCTATAAAGTGTGGCAATCCCATACCACTCACGCACATCAACACAAAGTCTTACCAAATACTGTAATGTTCCAACAAACGAAGTACATAAACTTCCCTGATCCAGATCCTTTGCATATCCCAGGTCTATTATTTTGTGAACAGTCTGCAGACAGTTCAAACAGCTCATCAGCAAAGCAAATTCAGAGAAGAAAAAACCCAAACATCAAATACCCACAGCCTACACTAAAGAAGGGTAAAGCCAGAATGGAAATTCCAGAGAACATTCACAGAATCACAGAATTATTGAGGCTGGAAAAGACCTCCGAGCTCATCCAGCCCAGCCTGAGCTAGCATCACCACATCGGCCAGACCAGGGCACTAAGGGCCACAGCCAGTCTCTCCTTAAACACCTCCGGGGATGGGGACTCCACCATTGCCCTGGGCAGTCCATTCCAGGGTCTGAACACCCTTTCCATGAGGAAGGGCTTCCTAACATCCAACCTAACCCTCCCCTGGTACAGCTTCAGGCCCTGCACTCTTGTCCTGTCACTAACTGCCTGGGAGAAGAGCCCAACCCCCACCTGACTACAATCACCCTTCAGGGAGTTGTAGAGGGAAAAGATGTCCTCAGTCTCCTCCAGGTTAAACAGCCCCAGCTCCCTCAGCCTCTTCTCATTAGACTTTCCCTCTAGTCCTTTCCTGAGCCTTTGTGCTCCTCTGGACCCAGTCTAGCACCTCAGAATCTTTCTTGAAGCAAGGGGCCCAGAATTGCCCCCAGTACTCAATGTGAGGGTCTCACCAGTGCCCAGTACAGGAAGAATAATGGTGTCCCTACTTCTGCTGGCCACACTATTCCTGATACAATCCAGGATGCCACTGGCCTTCTCTACCACCTGGGCAAGCTGCTGGCTCCTGTTAATTTGTCAACCAGTACTCTCAGGTCCCTCACTTCAGGCTGCTCTCTAGCCATTCATCCCCTAGTCTGTAGCAATGCGGGAGCTTACTGTGGCCAAAGTGTAGGACCCCGTTAGACCTGTGCCCATTGACCCAGCCTGTCCACATCTCTCTCCAGCATCTTTCCCCCTTCCAGCAGACCGACACTCCCCCTCAACTTGGTGTCATCCATGAATTTACTAAGGGTAGATTCGATCCCCTCATTCAGGTCATCAACAAAGATGTTGATTAGAACTGGGCCCAGCACCATTGCCTGAGGACACTACTGCTCACTGGGCACGGCACGGAAATGGTACCATTCTTCTCGGTGCTCAGTCATCCAGCTGGTTTTTAACCCAGCAGAGTGTGCATCCATCCAAGCCATGGGCTGCCAGCTTTTCCAGAAGCATGGTCTGGAAGATGGTTTGCTGAAGTCTAGGTAGACCGTGTCCACAGAATTCCCCTCATCCACTTGGCCACATGGTGAAGCTGCCACATGCGACAGTATTAAGGCTTGCTTCAACCAATTAACCTCTCTTAACATAGACTCAGCTTTAAATAAAGCAGCTTTGAGCCATAGTTTGAAGAGTTATTTCACTCCTAATCTGGAGGTTGAAAATTTAAAGAGTAACACTAGAGAAAACAATTTTCATTTCTTCTTAATGGCAACTACTTAAGAGTAATCAGAGTAGGATCTGTGGCTTCAAGAGACACAAACATCTCGTCAACTCACAGCTGAGTTTTTAGCCCAGGTCAATGCCATAAGACACGTGTTCTCTTTTATTTCTCTCAGGTAAGACAACGCCTCTGATGCTTCAGGAATGACTGACAAAAGCCACCCGACTTACCTTCCCACCTTCATCCTGAAGAACAATATTTTCAGGCTTTAAATCTCTGTGTATAATTCTGTTTTCATGCAAATACTGGATGCCAGACCCTGAAAGAGATGTGTTTGATTTAATAGGAAAACGCTTCACACTGATGACACCTACCTATGATAAAAACCTAATATCCCTGACTTTGGGTTGAATTTTCACTTCAAAGCACCATTAACAACTTAAAAGATTGATTATATTTATGCTAGGACCAAATGAGTTCCATTCCTCTGCTCAACAGAAATGGAGGTTGCTGCAGAGTTCAGGTATAGCTGCCTATAAGATAAGAGAGAAGGCAGCAGAGTTCTTCTCAGAGTGTGAAATTAAAAACAGAATGTGAGGTCTCCAAAAAAGGTAACTGGAAACACCTCTGCATGTCCTCTCACCTAAGATCTTGGTAAATTTAACAGAGGATAACAAAAGGCCTTACTTATATATGAGTACATTATGCAAGATGCTGATGAAAGCAAGCACTGACATTATTTAAGTAAATGAAACAGTCAAGTTTCCTTTCGACATCAAACTGCTGCCAAATAGCAGCTTACAAAGCTTCTAGTAAACTTTCACTGCTGCAAAGGCATGATGACACAAACACCTTTACCAGGGAAAGGACCTGTCAGATGCAATTAAGCAGAAGCATAGCTGGAGCTAAGAAAAAAGAGAGACCTCAAGGCAACCTCTGGCTACTGCTGCAAGTTACAGTAGACTGAGGTGCTGACAACAACGCCCTGGTCAGTACCAGTGAACTTAGGAGCTCAAAGCAGTACCACTTCAGTGACTGCCAGCCCTGCAAAAGAAATGCCATGAGCGCTTTAAGGCAATCTCTGTGGGGAGGTGTCCTCAAAGGCACACAGCTTCCCAAACTATCCTGTCTCTGACACATATGCATGGCAGACATGCATCTCTGGCACCATGTGAACTTCTGTATCCTAGGACGGATCCACAGAGAAATGGAGGAAAAAACTAAATCAGAGTTTAGCCAGGCTGTTTTCCAGAACCTGCTCCTCATCTGGCTATAAGGGTGGCTGCAACAGGGAACAGGAACCCAAGGAAAGACAAAGAGCAGAACTCTGCCTTGGGCCAACAGTCAACAGAAGCTGCCTTGAAGGGACTGTGGAGCCACTGACAGGAAAGAAGAGAGAAATCCCGCCTGCAGGAAGGGAAAAATTCACTATGGATCCACCCAAACAACAAAAGTGGCAGCTAAGTAAAAGATTACCAAGCAAGTATCAGCCAGAGGACACAGACACAGCAGCTAAACACAACTTTCAGTATTTGAATGTTATGATTTGTCAAGCTTGGAGATGTGCAGGTAGAAATAAGAGGTCCCACGAAAGGCCCAAAGCACATCTTTTCTCATTTGCCTAGCAAGTAGTTTAAATTTTCCTCTGCAAAAGACAGCCTGACTGCACACTGTGCAAAACATTCTTCTAACCGGCTGTGTCTGTGAATTCATTACAGGATTATTTTAAGAGAAATTTTCAACCAACATGCCTTGTCCTTAGGGAGAAACCAGGCAGGAAGGTTCTAATCTTCATTCATTTACCACTCATTTAACAGATTCTAGCTTGCATTTCTTCCTCACGTATGAGGAAGACAACAGATGCTGTTCTTCAGCTGGAAGGGGAGAAACAATTATGGAACACAGAGTGATGCTTGATTTTAGAACTCAGCAATGTGCCCTCTGAGCAGAGAAAGGACAAGCACAGACCAATACATCCCAATACTTTGCCACATCAAAACTAGAGGAAGAGATGGATTATTTCTTAGAGAACAAAAAACACATGGAGCACCACCTATGTGCTCTCCTAAAAAGCCTCCCTGCTAGAGAAAACAACCATCTGTAGGCATCACTCTCAGTTGCCAAAAGGCAACTCTGGCACTTCTCACATTGGCTCTTATTTTTTTCACTTGCACAAGTTATATCTCTTCAAGTGACATGTAGCTTTGCATCTCCAGAGCCACAGAGAGAATGGAAATGGATGGAAAACTATGACCATAACAAAACAAAAAGTTAAGGTCAGAGTTAGGTACAACTGATCCCAATGCTATTGCACAGATATATCATTAGTGCAACCTGCTCCGTGCTCAGCAGGGTATCAAGTCCTTTCTCTGGAATAGGGACCTAATTTAACACACTGTTCCCATCAGGCCCCTTCTCAGGCTCAGCTGAAAAAGCAAAATACCATTATACATAATAAAAATAAAACAAACCTCCAAACCAAAACCCCCACAAAACACAAGAAAGGGGATAGACTACATACCAATGTCACTAAGCAGAGAAAGTATTTGACTCTCCTTAAGCCCACAGCAGTTCTCCGGTTTGTTTAGCAACTGCAGTAAAGAAAAAGACGGTTGGATTCACAGTGCAGCACTTAACAGTCAAGTAGTTTGCATCCTCTGTTGACCACCACACACCAAACAGAACAGCTCTGATACTATGAGGTAGGTGGCTTTGTGAAATACAGGCATGGAACATCAAATCCAACAAAACAAATATTCACAGCACAGAGATGGGGTTGAAAAGATCTAGAATCAGCTATGAAAGTCACCAGAAAGCAAACAAGCAATGGATGCAGGCAAGACCACAGAGCTGAAGGCTATGGGGATCCTGAGGCTCAGGAAGCTGCTATTAGTTGCTGAAGCACCTGCAGAGCAATTTCTCAAAGAAACAAGGTTAAAAAAACGAAAAGGCATGGATAATCATCTAAGCCCTTGGCATTCAAACATACGTTGCTGATAAAAGAGATTCTGTGACTCTTAACACTGAAGTTTTTATCAACGTGTTGTACCCTAATGATACAGACCCAGCATTGTGAAAACGTCACCCAGGCATCATCCCCAACTGCAAGAGGCTGCCAAATATGTCCAGAGTCACCTGTTGTCAGTCCCCACTCTCACAGTGCTGAGCCCTGCAATGTCCAACACACAGTATCACAGTAATGATGAGACTGGAAAAGACCTTAAAGATCATCCAGTCCAACCTAAAACCAACCCAGTAACCCTAACATCTGACATTTAGCTCATGCCACTCAGCACTTCATCCAGACTAACCTTGAACACCTCCAGGGACGGTGACCCAACCAGCTCTGTGGGCAGCCCGTTCCAAAACGGGATCACTCTTTCAGTAAAAAACTTCTTCCTAATGTCAAGTCTAAACCTCCCCCGATGGAGCTGAAGACTGTGACCCCTTGTCCTGTCTCCAGTGTCCACGGAGAAAAGACCGACCCCCGCCTGACTGCAACCCCCTTTTAGGGAGTTACAGGCAGCGATAAGGTCACCCCTGAGCCTCCTCTTTTCCAGACCCAGCTCTACCAGCCTCTCCTGTAGGGCTGACCTTCCAGCCCCTTTACCATTCTAGTTGCTCTTCTCTGGACTCGTTCCAGCACCTCAACATCCTTCCTAAACTGAGGGGCCCAGAACTGAACACAATACTCCAGCTGTGGTCTAACCAGAGCCAAATACAGGGGGAGGAAACCAGCCACTCATCTCACAGGCACCTCAAAACCAGGAAAAGGCATGGTTGTCTAGAAATCCATGAGGGCTGGGTGTCAAGAAGAAAGAGACAATCTCTTTTCCCTTGTGCTCTGTGATAGGACAAGGGCCAATGGGTGTAAGCTGGAACACAGGAAATTCCACCTCCACATGAGAAAAAAAAAAGTACTTTACTGTAAGGGTCACAGGGAGGTTGTGGAGTCTGCTTCTTACCAGGTTGTGGAGTCTGGACTTACCAGACCCATCTAGATGCCTTCCTGTGTGACCTGCCCTAGGTTCTATGGTCCTGCTCAAGCAGGGTGGTTAGACTCTATGACATCCAGAGGTCCCTTCCAAGCCTGCATCTGAATCACACAGGAAGTAAGGGGCAAAGTCAGAAATGAAGCTCAGCACCCACACCACCACCTAGTAAGAGCACAGGCATAAACACATGAGCAGTACACAGGCAGCATCAGCTGCTTTCCCAGGCTTTATGGCAGATTGCAGATGTGTAACCAAGACAAAGTGTGGTGCCAAAGATAAATTACACCAAGTGAGTGGGAGAAAAAGATTTTAAGAAAAGTAGGATCAGAAGTTTAAAAACATGCTTTTTTTTTTTCCTTTAAGGAAAGGAAAATACAAGTGACCAAATCAAAGCAAGCATGTTATTTCCTAAATTGCCCCATCATATGTGCAACACTTAAGAATTCATCACAAATTGTATCTTCAAATCCTGGGTGGCAGTAACATAACCACAGATTTCTTTGCCAGGGTCTCCAATTTACCTTCAAGTAGTCTCAAAACTGTTTACTGCAGAAATAAACACTCAGCATCACCTAGAATGCAGTCAGTTAAACTTCTATTCTGATATACACTTGCTTCCCTTCACTGCCAAAATCATCTCTCCAAATTATTCCTACTATTTTAAACAATTCAATATTGCAAAATGAGGCTCAATGCATCATCATTAGCTGCTACGATAAATATGGAAGTGATTGCCTTTACCATCTGTCCACATTGCTCCAGTGCTATTTAAAACCAGTTAGAAAAACAAGAGACAAATGAGTTTCCAGATGACTTAGATGAGACCCTTTCTGACTAAACCTTAATCAATTTGCACTTGCTTCTTCAACACCACAGAAAAGGCTGCTTGCAGAATCCAGCTGTAAAGGGAAGATAAACTCTACTGGGCCATGCACTCACTGCGAGAATTGCTAAAAGGTTCCTTCACTGTTGAGTTTTGCTGCTTTGCAGTAAGGCATTTCCCAGTTTAGCATGAAATGGGAAGGTCTCTGAAGCCCTGGAGGCCCCGGTCCAGTAGTAAAAGGTTTCTTCCCTGTGCTCAGAACGTGACACAGGACAGATTTAAATCAAAACCAGATCAAAATGCTGCACAGACAAACGCTGCAGCAAAGTCAAACACTCTGGGGGCATATAGATTGTGGGAAGTTGTACTAATGCTAAAGCAGCTCATGAAAGGACACGTTCCTCCAGGATTGGAGGATGTGCCCCTTCACATACTCCGAGTTCAAAAATACACCTCATTTCCACTATGTGGCCTTTTGCACTTGATATTTAACTTTCCCACACCCAAAAATGTGACTCAGGTGACAGACGGCTTCAGAGACCACCACAATTACAGAAACAGAGTTAATACCACTTAGCTTGCTAAGTACTGCAAAGTAAGTATTACCTTCCGGAGATCTCCTCCTGAACAATATTCCATTGCCAGAAGAGGAACGTCGTTAACTAGAATGTTCATCTCCTTGGGAACTTCACAGGCTCTGACTACATTGGGATGGTTCAACCTAAGCACATGGAAAGGATGAAAACGCCGACTCCTCATTTGGAAGAACGAAACAACACTTTTTCAACCAACCACATCTTGAAGTAGAACTTCTGGCTCCTCGAATATATCCTTGGTGAGAAGTGCACTCTTCAAGTGGCACCTACCAGGATCCAAATGTTTCAAACCCATACCTTGAAAATATATACATCAGTGGTGGGCAAAAACACCACCTCCAAGTCAAGAGACACAACTTTGATGATGGAAACCTGGGCTCAGGTTCTGGATTACTGCACATTCCTGGCCAAGTGGCTACATATGTGTTTCTCTTTCTGCATGTGGGGGCAGCTTCTCATTTCCACAGCAATCTGTGAACACTTGTGTAACGGTACAAGCGAGGTGTAAATTAAGCAGGTGAAATCCAGATACATAGGATTTCATTTCTGCAACTGAATCCAGAAGGAACTGAAGACAAACCTCTGTCTAGCAGGGGCACCACAGGCCTTGGTGAGGACAACTCACAAGAAAACACAGCAGCATCCCTGCTCCCATCAGTGGGACAGAGCAACTCCTAGATCCCTCATTACTTGACCTAGGACGGTGTGGGAATGGACAGATATTCTCGTTTCACCACATTATAAATGAACAGACCAAATAGTGAGCCTGGGCTGTCTGCCCAGGGGGTTTGGATGTCACCAGGTCCCAATCCAAGACATGAGCAGGTAGACAGTAAGTGTTTGGACACCTGTGAAGAGCAGATATAACTAGCCGAGAGCCGGTAAAGGCAGGCAGGCAGGCCCTCACGACGGCTGGCTGAGAAGCCGATGTCCCCACTACCCGGTCCCTCATGCCCCTCGGCCCCGGCTGTGCTGTGCCGACCCGTCCGCACTCACTTCTTCATGATGTCGATCTCGTGGCACCAGCGGTCCTTGTTCTTAACGCTGAGCTCCAGACGGCAGGACTTGATAGCCACCCTGGCGCCCGAGTCCTGCAGGACACAGCGCCGTCAGCCCGGCCCAGCCCTCCACGCCGCCACCGCCCGGCTCCGCTCCGCTCTGCCCCACCCCACCTGGTGCTGGTAGAGGCAGACGTTCCCGAAGCCGCCCATACCCAGGCGGTCGCGCATCTCCCAAGGCCCGCAGCTGCCCGCCGGTTGTCCCCGCAGGGCCACCCCGCCGGGCGCCCGCTCCGCGCCGCCGGACCCGGGGACAGGGCCCCGCTCCATCGCACCGCAGCCACTCGGCGGCTCCCGCTACTCCGCCCTTTATTGCCGCGTAACGACGCGCGCCCAACACCCGCCAATAGCCGCCCGGCGTCGTCCTCCTCCTCCTCCGCCGCTGCCACCAGCGCCGCCGTCAGGTCCGGAGGGCGAAGTCGAAGGGCTGGAAGTCCCGTCGGAAGGCGCTGGCCTGCGCAGTCTCCTCCGCCCGCTCGGTAGCGCACTGTCGCCAATCGGCCCGATGCGGCAGCGCCAGCAGCGCCTCGCTCGCCAGCACCTCCCTGCAAACACAGCCGCCTTCAGCGCTGCCGCCGCGCCGCGGGGAGAGGGTACAGAGGAGCAGTAGAAGGCACCGACCTGCCGAACTGCAGCGGGAAACGTCCGCGGATGCGGTGGAAGAGCTTCTCTCCCGTGTCCAGCTCTACGTAGAAGTAGGGCGTCCCTGGCTGCGCCACCTGCGAGGGGCAGAGAAGTGAGTGCTGCTGCAGAGCGACTGGGCCAACCTCCGGCAAAGAGCGGGGATGTGAAAAAGAATCACAGATCATCAAGTCCAACTGTCTGCCCTACAAAGCTCAATCCCTAACCCATTTCCTGAAACACTCTGTCTGCCTGTTTGTTGAACCACTTCAGGGACGGTGCTGCCAACCCTTCCCTGGGCAGCCTGTTCCAAGGCTTTCCCACTCCTTCTGGCAAGAAAGTTGTTCCTAATCACGGAACTACTGATGCTGGACAAGACCTCTAAGATCATCAAGCCCAGCCCATGACCTAACATCACATTAGCCAGACCAGGGTACTAATGGCCACTAATGGCCTTAAAAACTTCCAGGGATGGGGACTCCTCCACTGCCCTGGGCAGTCCATTCCAGGCACTGAGCACCCTTTCCATGAGGAAGAGCTTTGTAACATCCAACTTAAACTTCCAATCTGAACCTCCCCTGGCACAACTTGCCTCTGTTTCCTCTTGTCCTGTTGCTAGTCCCTGGGGAGAAGATGCCAAGCCCCACCTCACTGCAACCTCCCTTCAGGTAGTTGTAGAGAGCAGTGAGGTCTCCCCTCAGCTTCCTCTTCTCCAGACTGAACAGCCCCAGCACCCTCAACCTCTCCTCATCAGACCTGTTCTCCAGACCCCTAACCAGTCCAGCTGCCCTTCTCTGCCCCACTCTCAAGCACCTTCATGTCCCTCCTGTGCTGCAGTGCCCAGAACTGCCCCCAGTACTTGAGGAGCTGAGTACCAGGGCTGAGTACAGGTGGGAGGATCACTTCTGTGGGCCTGCTGGACACAGTATTGCTGATGCAGGCCAGGATGCCATTGGCCTTCTTGGCCACCTGGGCACACTGCTGGCTCACATTTCAGCTGCTATCAACCAACACCCCTACCAGACAAAATGACCACAGAGAGAAACTGCAGCCTAGACAAGACGGAGGAACAATAACCAATAGGTGAAATCTTATCTCATACTTGTGAGATATCTGAGTGCTCTGGAATCTCTAGTAATTCAATCTGTTGCTCCTGTGCCTGTGCAATAAAGGACTCCTTAATGTCTTCAGAAGTACAGTGGTCCAATGGGACAGGAATCACCTGGACAGGAAGAACAACATTTCCTTACAAAGAAGAAAAGGCAAACCAAACCACTTGCAAAAAGCAACTGATCCATCACTGGAGCTGGTATGCCCCTCAGTACTGCTCAGCATCATCAAACAAAACAGGCAAGCACCTATCTCTACAGTCTTAAACTCATGAGATTTTGTTTCTGTAGGAGCCAAAAAGCTGAAAACTAACAGCTTGAAAAGTCTCAGCACAGCTTTCTCCGTTCCGATCTCTGTGGTAGTTTAAGGCCGCTCTGCTGGAGTTACAGACCTGCCAAACACAGAAACCACCACAATAAGCCCTAATGACTGACACGCAAGGACTGGGACTGCCAGACTGGAGTTCTGCATGTATCAGCTGACTTCAGTTAGAACCAGGAGTACCACAGTTCCTGTGCCAGTTTAAGCTGATCAGAGTCAGAGAGAAGTCTTGCACTTTATCTGAAAACCTTGCTGTTTTTTTAATCAAGTCCATGCAGGGAAAAACTTTCCTCACCCACTCAACATAATCAGTGTTGTGCTCATTGGCCTTCTTGGCCACCTGGATTATGGCAGAACCAGCACACTGGTTTTATTTTTGCTCTGGCTCTATCTGTGTTTAGGATGACTGCTCTCCACACTCTGTGAAGGTACAAAACAGAGAAACGTGGAGCCTGTTCATCAAATTCATTTGCAGTTAAGGGCAAGTTGATCTTTTCCCAGTGTGACCTAAACCATACCTGTAACTGCAGATGTTGGCTCCTGTAGTTTCTTTCAAATAGGACGTATCTCTTCCCCTTGCTTCTGAAAAATTCCTTTAAGGCAGACTTGTACTTGCTCACTTCTTCTACCACCTCGGAAGACAAGTCCACCATTGACTGATAGTGCCCGATAGGCAAAATCAAGACATGATCAGGCAGCAGGCCGCCCTTGGCCAGGGCGAGATAGCACTAGAGTGAAACAATACACACCAGTTACTCACTGCAAGAGACAGTTACTTGCCATACTATGGAAATTTACTCTCTGACTGCATTCCAAGTATCTTTTCCAGCACTTCTGACTCAGGAACAAGAAAGTTTCTCCTCTATGTCACCTACTAGGGATTGTTTCTTAGCTATTCATTAATTGCTAGAGAATGAGAAAGACAGAGGGGACTGCTAAAGGACAAGAAAACCTCAACGCCACAGACTGCCTTGTGTGCAGGAAAGCAGTGAGTGACCTTTGCTGCTGTGGCAGAGATTCTTACTATGACAGGAAAATCCATCTGACAACTGTTAACAGCTCAGTAAGACTACAGAGGAGCCTGGCCACACTGCAGTTTGGAGTCAATTACACTACAGAGGAGGAATAACTATGTAAAGTGAATACACCCATGATTGAATTAATCCCCAAGATATGCTGTGACAAGCTATCATCTGCTGAATCCATAACATAACCAGCACCAACCATCCCAGGTAGATTTGGCACAACTCAGTACATTCTGCTGCCTAAGGAGGGCTCAGTTTACTGAGGTTCACACTGGAAAAGCTCTACCAGATGGCAACATGAAGGCTAACACCGCAAAAAGCGTTCTGGCACCATAATTCAGCTCTGAATTTGCTGCTGAAGCAAAACTGGGCCACATTTCATTTTTAGAAAGGACTTTAAGGAAACATTCATGTTTGATGTAACAAAGATGCAAAGAAACTGAAACCAAATCCAAATCAGCTTCAAGTAAGGTTTGATTTCAAATCAGAGACTGGTATTTTCTATCATTATGTCTTGGCACCATTCTGCCATCAAGTAACAAAACATTTGCTGTGGGTACTTACATGTGTGCCAATACTCACTACCAAGTGCTTCTCGACTTCAGGGCTGGCGAGACAGAACCAGCAGTGCCCTGTGGGCTGTGCTGTGTTGGGAGGAGAAAGAGGAACAAACATTAGCACAAGGCTTATTTGCCAGAACAAGGAATGGATTAAGATCCCCCAGAGTTGTTATTTTCCAGCCAGTCTTCCCGGATGATTTAAGTGCTTAAGATTTGAGAAGGACACAGCTGCTGGAAGCAGATGTGCTCAGAGAACTGGTGCCTTCTGTGAAATTCTAGCAAGAGTGGAAGTGACTGCAGTCACACCCTGACTGCCACTCTCATTGAGTGCTCTAAGTGCACTAATTCCAGAAATGTAGTGATTACAACTCATTAAGAACAAAGCACCAGTGAATTTAACAAATAAATATGAGGCAACATTACTGTACAGGTACAGACAAAGACAGACAGTGTCACACACTGGTCAGTTCTGGCC
This sequence comes from Upupa epops, assembly GCA_013397515.1. NCBI lineage: Eukaryota > Metazoa > Chordata > Aves > Bucerotiformes > Upupidae > Upupa > Upupa epops. Next base: position 246,379 of record VZRI01006598.1, on the reverse strand, counting down.
TGTTCATCCCACCTGGACTTGCACACAGATTACAACACTTGAGCTGAGATTTAACATGAGTTGATGGCATTGATAATGCAGCCATCTCCTCAGGGTAAAATTCACCTCCTCTGCAGCTTGCATAAAAGAATAAACAAGCAGCTCTGCAACACAATGGAGCTCTCTCAGGAAACCCAACATCTAGTTCAGAGGCTTATTTCTGAACAAAGCAGAGTAAGGCTCTCTTCTGATGACATCAAACTCCAGGAGACTTTGGAAGTTACATGAAGATGCACAGTGTTCTACGGAAGTGATGCGTAAAGCAAGAAAACCCCCACACATTATTTTCTTCCATCGAAACTGATAGCTTCTCAAACCAGATTTGCAATGAAGTGAGCCATCACACAATCATTTAAGTTGGAATAGACCCTGAGGATCATCTAGTCTCACCGTTAACCCGGAACTGCCAGATCACCACTAAATCATGTGCCTCAGTACTACATCTATGTGTCTTTTAAATATCTTCATGGTTGGTGACTCCACCACCTCCCTGGGCAAACTATTCCAATGTTTAATAACCCCCTCCATGACAAAATTATTCCTAATATGCAACCTAAACCTACCCTAGTACAACTTGAGGCCATTTCCTCTCATCCTGCCACTTACTACTAGGGAGAACAGACTAACTACCCATCTTATTGCAACCTTAATTGAGGTTAAGTTACAGTTAATTGAGGTTGTACAGTTAACTGGTACATTAACTGGTACAGATTGAGAAAATCTCCCCTCAGCCTCCTTTCCTCCAGGCTAAACAACCCCAGTCCCCTCAGATGCTCCTCGTACGACTCATGGGGCTTGACCTGGGCTTGCTTTAGCTGTAAGTAATTTAGCCTGTAGAACTCTTACATGCAAGCGGTTTGGAAAGCTAATAAAAATTAGAGAACTTGGTCTCAACTTCTCTACCAGAGGCACATCTGAAGAATGTCTTCTAACCCACTAACAGTGGGAATGGCTTCATAGAAAGAAAAGGGGAGTCTGGTGCCTACATTTGCACTTTAAGCCCAAACTGTTTTTGTAACCATGCCCAACATTTATATAGATCCAGGCTTGCAGTAATGCTGTCACTGGGGATTCACAACTCTTACAGATTTAATTTACAAGTCTTCAAGTCAGAGAAATAATGAGATGTACAGCACAGAAACAGATAACATAAAGGCTGTTGCAACAAGATGGTCTAACCCCTCGATGGAAGGGCTCGAGGAAAAAGCATCCACATACTCACTGAGTTTTTTGGCTTGCTTGGGTTGAGAGTTCCCTCTAGCTTTCTCATTTGAGGGGCGTTTCTTTCCCTGATGTTTGTTCAAATCAAAGAAAAACTGACAAGCTGGTTCTTCCTGTTTAGAAAATGAAAAAACAAGTTCATTGTATCACAGAGACTCATAGTACTGGATTTTTCCTGAACAGCTTCAAAACACATCACAGAATCCCATAAAGTTAGGGGCTGGAAGGGACATTAAAAGATCATCTAGTCCAACCACGCTTCGAGAGCGGGATCCCCTATGAAAGCATTAATATCCCAGAACAGAACGAGCTGAGCTTTCTCAGTTACACTGCAGACCTTGCCTGCCTGGTCATGCAGCCTTAGCCAGGGAAAATGTTCTGGGAGAGCTGGCCCCAGTTGCCACGTTTTCCTACTGAGCCTTACACCACACTTTCAAAATGGCTTAGTTTTATGAACTATCCAAACACCTTGTTCACTTGACAGCCAGCACTAAAAAAAATCTCTATTTCATAAATATATTAACCTCTCCACACACTCACAGAGGCTGAAAGCACTTGACTAAGTTGCTATGAATGGCCCAATGCTATTAGAAAGCAGTAATGCTGAAGAGGAAAGCACTTAGGAAGAGGACAGCAAAGAGCAGGGCTGCTCATGACAGCTTAACCTGGCTTCCATGTGGGAGCACAGCTGCAGCCTAAAACCCAACCCATGCTGTAAGGACTGGCATGTGTAGCGGAAACTTTTTTCGCAGTAAACTTGTCAAGTTTCTGTGTCTCTTAACTGACTGCTGAGTCTCAAAGGTAGAAACATTTTTGCTTCTACCACATGATTGACTGATTGGTCTGTTTTAAGCCCTACTGCCTGAGCACATCTCAGGCAGGAGGAGGGAGGCTGCCACCACTGAAGTAGTTAGTTTAGTAGCTCTCCTCTGGATACCTTGCAGAGTCTCCATGTCTTTCCTATAATGAGGAGCCCAGTACTGAACACAGTACTCAAGATGAGGCCTCGCAAGGGCCACGTACAAGGGCATAACTTCCCTTCTCCTGCTGACCACACTACTCCTCATCCAGGCCAGGATCCTGTTGGCCTTTTTGGCCACCTGGGCACACTGCTGACTCGGATGAAGTCAGCTGTCTACTAGCACCTCCACGTCCTTTCCTCCTGAGCGGCTTTTGAGCCACTCCATCCCCAAGCTGTCAGCTGGAAGGAGCCAGTCCTTCACTCTGCATGTATCCTTCAAGAAGAAAGGGTGGAGAGCAGGGCACTGCCTCCTGTACATACCGGTCCAGCAAAGCCCACATCAGCTTCAGGTTGACTACTTTTATACCCTACCAATGATTTCCCAATTCACTTTCTTTACATCACATGAAGATACACAGGCAAAGGTATTTGCGTGGCTGCAGTGGCGAACAATCTTACAACACACAGAGGGCAAAACATGCTCTGCACGGGGATCTGAGTCTCTACACTAATGAACACAATACACTTGTTTATTGACTAAATTACAAAGGTGCCAATTTGTTGGGTCTTCAGGCCCCAGGAAAGAACCATCTTGCTCTGAAGTTCAAGCCAACAGTGTTTAAAGGAGCATGGAGTTGGTAACTAACTCAGGACACTTGACAAAACAAGGCAAGCTGTACCCAGCACCTAGCTCGCCAGCAATGAGCAGTACAGCAAAAAAACAACATCACAAAAAAAAAAAAATCAGCTCAGTAGCCAGAAGCCCTAAGGGAGAAAACTCAGAGCCAACTTCAAAGGCCTGATTTGTAGTCTACAAGCTCAGAAAGAGTCAGACCATGTGTGCTCCCAAAAAGCCAGCAGATCTAACTACAGCATCACCATGCAGACCTGCAGAAAGAATCAAACATTTTGGGCTGGAATGGACTGTAAAGGTCATCTAGTTCAACTCCCCTGCAGTGAGCACCCTTAGTTGCATCAAGTTGCTCAGAGCTCTGTCCAACCTGACTGTGAATACGTTTCCAGGGAGGGGGCTTCTATCAACAGTCTGAACAACCTGTTCCAGTGTTTCATCATCCTTGCTGTAGAAAAATGATACCTTCTATTTAGTCTATATTTACGATTTTCTTAATTTTAAACTATGAGCCCCTGTCCCATTGCAACATTCCCTGCTGAGAAGTGTCCCCCCCGTCTCTCTTATAATCCCCTTTAAATACTAAAAGGCCACAATAATGTCTTCTTCAAGCCTTCTTAAGGCTTAGCAATCCCAGTTCCCTCAGTCTGTCCCCATAGGAGAGGTGTTCCAGTCTGCACATGTGTGAGAAGACAGCAGTACCTCTGCACTTGTGGGAGTTCTGTTCTTCTTTACTTCCTTCTGTAATTTCCAGTATGGATTTTCCGTGACGTCCTGTGGCTGTTTCACTAGCTCTGCAGGGTCCATCAAGCTCATTGGAACAATGCTGAAGGCATAGAGGTACTAAAACAAAAAACAGCTCAAATGCAAGAATATTTTGCAATGACTGCAACTCTCAAGAGGTCAGCTGAAAACTAAGCCACCCCAAGACAGTAACATGCAACTTGGCGCAGCAAAAGCTCAGCAAATCTTGTCCTAAGGCAGAGAGTATTCCACGCAGCGCAAGCAAGAGTTTACGGAATGCTTCCACATGGATCACTCCTTTCGCTTCAGGGGAAGGTCTTATTGAAAAGCAGCAGTGTGTCCTACTTAGAAAAGAAACAGTCTTGATTCTTGCCTGTTTCTACGTTTTCTTTCTGACCAGGACTCCTGGACTGGTTTTATTACCAGGCCCAGTTTCTAGACCTTCTTAACTACTAACACTGTAATTCCATACCAAAATCCTGTACCTTTCTTATGGGAAGAAGAGAAACAGATTTAAAAAACCCCAGGCAAACAGCTTCTCCCCATTCCAGTAGTTACTTTTAGTGATTTGTTAGGGTTGTTTTGGAATTTCGCTTCCTCCTCAAAGCAGGCCGTGCAAACAGAAAACATGTATATCAGCTGATGAAGAGGAAGGAATGCCAGGTTTTGACCATGTTCCTCTGCAGTTGACTTCACAGCTACACGCCATTTGACAACACTGATGCCTCAGAACACATCTTGCAGTCCTCAATCCTTCTGACATAATGAGCAAACAGTATCTCATTCAAGCAACGCATCCCTCCTCTTCAGTCAAGCTTTACGCTGTCTTCTAGCTAGACAAAGCTAGGCTTACTCCCCTATTACTTGCACTTGAGAAAACAAGAAAGAATCAAGAGTGTCAGTACCTTTTTCTTGCTCGTGTTGCCAACATCAGCAAGTGCAATAAATCTGCTGACATGCTGTGGGGTCTCCTGCAGCACTGTGTGATTTCTGTAAGGAAGCAAACCATGACTGCAGTGGCATACAAAGCATGGCAAAGGACAGTGGGAAAATCAGGTGTCCTTCACAAAGCTATTAAGACAGAATGCCAGCCACAAGCATGTCTCGGGTAAAGAACAAGGACGCCTGAGGGCAGACTCAAGAGATCCACCAGGGATCAGCAGACAGACCAAAACAACCTCTCATCACAGTCCAAATACACAGATGAGCGGTCAATTCACTAGTATGGAAACAGCTGCACCTTTAGAGCATTTCCTGTAGAAAGGAAAATAACCTTATCCAACTGCCCTAGTGAGATCACAGCCGGAGTACGGTGTCCAGTTCTGGTCTCCCCAGCTCAAAACAGACAGGAAACTACTAGAGAGTCCAACAGAGGGCTACAAGGATAATGAAGGGACTTGAACATCTGTCTATAAAGCAAGGCTGAGAGAACTGGGGCTGTTCAATCCTGGGAAGAAAAGACTGAGAGGGGATCTTATTAATGTCTGTAAGTATCTGAGGGGTGGGAATCAAGACAAAAGTCAGTCTGTCTTCTGTGATGCCCAGTTATAGGACAAGGAATAATGGGGATAAACTTGGACACAGAAGGTTCCATCTCAACATGAGGAGAAAATGTGAGGATGACAGAGCCCTGGAACAGGCTGCACAAGGAGGTTGTGGAATCTCCTGCTCTGGAGACTCTCAAAAAACCACCTGGATCATAGAATCAACCACGATGGAAGGGACTTCCAAAGGTCTTCTAGTCTAATCCTCCTGCAGAGATGAGAGACAAGTAAATCAGGCTGCCCAGAGGTTTGTATAGATGTTCCTGCATGATCCGATTTAGGGGATCCCGCTCTGGCAGCAGGGTTGTGCTGGCGGATCTCTAGAGGTGCCTTCCAACCCCTCCATAATTCTGTGATTAACAAGCCAGCCTTGGTTTTATTTGTGGGTTGTTCTGATGCGTCTCGTTTAATACACAGTTATGACTGAAGACACCCACCTCTTGGAAGCTTTTCCAAGGTACATTTTCAGATGAATTAGGCTGAACACTGTTAAGAGTTACTGAAGGTAACTAACTGGGCACCAAATTGACAGCCATGTGTTTGGACAAGCATTGTCAGTTATGGCATAGATTTTGAGACAGCAGGTATTATGGTAATAGGATGCATCTATGAAACACTCTTGACACTGTGTTGGGGCCGAATGACTTCATAAAACTATTCTAAAGTTGTCCTCCTGCATTCTTTACAAATTGAACTCATTAGAAAAGAAATGGTCGTACAAACCTGTAAGGAAGTCTTTCATAATAGGCCTTCTCCAGGGCAGCAAAGTGGTACCTTGGCTTGAGACTTGCAGCTAGATCAGATACCAACTTGGAGCCACATTTCTTGGTATCTATTTCTCCCTACAAAACACAAACCGAGGTCTATGTGAAAAAAAACTATCAGATTGCAGAGAAAACCACAAAACCCCCAGTTCTATACAGAACTCCATGCTGGAAATGTAGAGTCTGGTCTCTAGTGGAAAAAAAGTCAAAAGGGTATAATCTCTTAATGCCAAGCAAAGCCTACTCATTCATCCCATTCTGTGTACTTAGGGTTTGCATCCATCCCTTTAATCAAAGTTTGTCACGTTTTCCTTCTCTTGGCTTATGAAGCACAAAGCAACTCTGGCAAATACCAGGTATCAAAATCATTACAAGTTCTTACCGTGTGCCCACATGCCAAGGCTGTAGTCAAGCTCTGAAAGCACTAGGAGAGCTCTGAGGTTGCCCGAGGAAGCAAAACTTATCCCATTCCCATTTCTGAGAAGTCAGAGCAAAACAAAACACAAACAAAGAGCAGGCTTCAAACCATTTCCTTGCATGAAGGCTGTCTTGGACTGTCTTTTCCCCATCAGCCTCAGACTGAGAAGTGAAGTAGGGAAGAAAGGCAAGGCAAGAAAGGAGTTCAAAATGTCTGTGATCCTGATCTCTTTGGTAAAAGTGCAGGGAATAAGACCTGGTAGGCATCTCACAGTCCTTCATTGAGACATGCAGTTTTCCTCTCTATGCTCCCTTCTGCTACCCTCGCAGACAGCACAGCAGAGGGAAATGGAACAGCAGTGTCTGCACGGGGGGGCTGACTGCTTCAGCCCCACTAACAACATCCAGAGCAACCAGAAATCTCAGGAATAGGAAACCCACACACTCCTCCAGGGAGTCAATTCTCTTCCATGCAATTTCACACCTCACACTGCTTTTGCTGAAGAAAAAAACCTCAGGTAGCAAATACCAAGACATCTAATTGTCCATTCCTCAAACTTCCTGTTTTATTTGAGTGATGGGAGTTCAGGATCCCAGGGCACAAGGGTATCTGCAAGACTTGTTACTGAAATCCTGATTTGGAATACTCATTCAAAAAAGATGCATATTTGAATATAATCATCATCTATTGATTATTTTGGTGGGTGGGAGAGGGTAGAGATGAGTGAGGGGGTTCTTTATCCTTTCAGAATGAGGAATAACTCTCTTTTGGGATGCTGGAAGCAGAAAACACACTTTTTACATGCTTTGTGGCCTCACTCTCCAGGAAGGCCTGAACTTAGAACTGGAAAATCAACACTTCTGAGGAAGATGAACAACAAAAAAAATGGACATAATGAAACATTCTCAAAATCCAGATTACATCCTCAAAATCCAGTGGAAGAACAAGACCGCTTAGCAGAGCTGACATATTTAAGGAAATAAAGACCAAAATTCTTTAAAAGTTCTGGAGAAGGAAGAATGATTGAAGATATTCAGAGTACAGCATTCCACACCAGAGATTAGCTGCATGATCTCACAGCAACTGCAACTGACTGAATTCAGAGCAACATTTCTGATCAGATGAAAACTATCTTTCATTGCTTGAGCTGGGCAGGGTTTCAGTACTAGGGGTAGGGCTCAGCATGGTTCCTGTAAGAAGTTTCTGGGGAGAAAAAAACCCCTCTCCCCAGCTCCCAGAACACCCACCTCTGGCTCAGACAATCAACGCCCCTGCAAATGAATATATTTGATTGGGTGATTACTTTTCCAGGCTTTTGGTTGTTTTTTTTTCAGCCCCTCTCAGTGGAAATAGGAAGCAGAAGACTTTTTCAACATCCCTTACCATGAACTGACTGCTCCCTGTGGAAGCTCTCCCATGCTAGACAGAAAGGACAGTCCACCTGAAAGGACTGACAGAGGTTTTCCCTGAAGGAAGGCAGGGGCTTACAACACAGCTTTGTAATCTCTCCTCTCCCTATCTATTGACTTTGTTTTGGCCCCTGGGAAATGGATTCCGTTGTTAAGGTTCAACTGTTTTCCCAAGTCAAGCTGTCTTGCCTGTTACCAAGTAGCAAATTAGTCCCCCTCATTTGGTTTCCAGCTCTCAAGCACTCTGCTAATTAGGAAAAGTCAGCCCCAGCATGGCCAACCAGTCTCACTGCTGACTGACTTTTCAGGCAGGGGCAGATAAAACACCTTGAAGTTTCACAGATTGTCTTTCCCACTGGTCTTTCTTTATCGAACCAGGGCATCCGCTGTCCATTTTTCATTTTCAGTTTTCTCTAGCACTTGGACATGCTCCAGTAGCCCAAACTGCCACAGCAAACAGAAATACAATCCACCTGGAAACCCATTCCAGCAGAAGTCTGAATACTTACCGCACTGTTAGCAAAAGCCCCCACATCCCTGGGCCAAGGGGATGTCAGCAGGATATCCACACCCTTGAAGTTTGAGGTTGATAACACAGATGCTTTCAATTCTGCCACATCCTTCATGCTAAAACTGTAGGCAGGGGCTGGCTCATTCTGGGCCTCAGTACCACTCAGGTACACGATGTGCAGTCCAGAGGCACCGCTGTAAATACCTCGACGGCCTGCATGAACACACAAACACACGCTTCAGATGTGCACACTGCAAGCAGTCACATTACATACACAGTGGTAGTCATGTTTCAGGACAGTGGCTCAAACCAATCCCCTGCCTAGAGTAAAGCAACCGTTCAGTCTTCTCACTGTTTGCTTCTCAAAAAATCAATCCATACTCAAAGCTCCAGGACCCCTCACAATGTTCCCCACAGAAAACAATCAGTATCTGCATAAGCCAGGCTCCAGACCAGAGAATGATTCACAGGATTGGTTTTACTGAGCTTTAAACCAAAACACCCACAAAAATGTGTCACATTTAACACAGCAGGTTGTATCAGCCTTCCAATACAGACTGAAACTCCAGTCTGACGCCCAGAACAACGAATACTCCCTTAAAATTTCCAGCAAAAGGAAAAGCTTAGAAGTGGGAAGACCAAGTAACATTCAGGAAGGCATCACAGGGCAATGACACATGCCTTACCACAAATCACCTGCAGCCTTACCTAAGTAAGTGATGTTCTCAGCTAACTCACAGCCACTGGCGCCTGGAAAATAGCTCATGGTCTCTTGGTCATTAGCACCAAGCACATAGGTTGGAATTGGAGCTGAGGAAGAAAACCACATACACTCAGTCAACTTTAATTATCTAATTAGCATAGGTTCGGTGGACTGAATCTACTAGAAATTGCAGCAGGTCCCACCTATTGCTATAGAATTCAACATCACTCCTTCGCAATGTGCTGAGAGGCAATAAGCACAGAGAAACCTTCCTTCAGAATAGGTCTCTGCTGTTTCCATAGAAGCATACAGCACCAGCAGAGGATAATCTCTACTTTCAGCTACAACTCACTCCACTTACTTTGTAAGATCAGCTCCAAAATGATCCAGAGCCCTAAAAACATGGCTCTTCCCACAGCACAGCCCAGGAACACTTGGCGATCCAGGTTAGGCTACCTACATTCAGTTATGACCTAGTTGAGGGATTCGAATTTACTCTTAATAAATTCATGGATGACACTAAACTGGGGGGGAAGTGTCAATCTGCTGGAGGAGAGGAAGATGCTAGAGAAATCTCGACAGGCTGGGTCAACGAGCAGAGGCCAATGGGATGAGGTTTCATGGGCCCACACCTCTATTAAGGGAGAGCAGCAGCAGCAGCAGCAGCATCACTGCAGGTGAGACACAGCTGATGTCAGAGTATTGCTTCAGGTTTCAGCTCCTGCAGTCAGAAGTTACAGGAGATAGATCCTGTGACTATAAAGCAGTGCAGGGTCCTACACTTCGGCCACAATAACCCTCTGCAGTACAGACTGGGAAATGAGTAGCTGGAGAGCAGCCTGGAAGAGAGGGACCTGGGAGTACTGGTTGAGAAACGGTTGAATGAAAGCCAGCAGTGTGCCTAGGTGGCCCAGAATGCAAACAGCATCCTGGCTCGTATCAGGAGTAGTGTGGCCAGCAGGACTAGCGATGTGATTCTCCCCCCGTACTGGGCACTGGTGAGGCCTCCCCTCGAGTACTGGGTCCAGTTCTGGGGTCCTCCCTTCAAGAAAGGGATTGAGGGGCTGGAACAGGTCCAGAGGAGTAACAAGGCTGGGGATGGGACTGGAGGGAAAGTCTGATGAGGAGAAGCTGAGGGAGCTGGGATTTTTCAGCCTGGAGGAGAGGAGACTCAGGGGGGACCTTCTCCCTCTCTACAACTCCCTTACAGGAGGTTGCAGTCAGGTGGGAGTCAGGCTCTTCTCCCAGGCAACTAGTGCTGGGAGGAGAAGGCAGGGCCTGAAGATGCCAGGAAAGGGTTAGGTTGGATATTAGAAATGGACTACCCAGGGCAGTAGTGGAGTTGCCATCCATGGAGGCGTTTAAGGACAGACTGCATGTGGCACTTGGTGCTCTGGTCTGGCTGATGTGGTGACGTCAGGTCACAGGCTGGGCCGGATGAGCTCAGAGGTCTTTTCTAGCCTCAATAATTCTGTGATTCAGATAGCTATTAAAAAACTGCACTGCTTTAGGGGAAAACTGTAATTTCATCAGCATTTTAATTCTCTGCTGCACCTAGAACTGGTGGAAACAACATAAAAATTAAGCAGTGGGAAGCATCAGCTTTAATCTCTCTATGGATAGGTGAATCAATAAAAAGGTCTCTCTCCAAACAGCGTTAAGTTGAGCTCTTTCAAACTATTGCAGAATTTAAAAAGCAACAACTTATATCAGAGGCATATCACAGTCTCACAGTAATGATGAGGCTGGAAAGGACCTTAAGGATCATCCAGTCCAACACAAAACCAACCCAGTAACCTTAATATCTGACATCTAGATCATGCCACTGAGCACTTCATCCAGCCTAACCTTGAACACTTCCAGAGATGGCGACTCGACCCCCTCCGTGGGCAGCCCATTCCAAACCCGGATCACTCTCTCAGTGAAAAACCTCTTCCTAATGTCAAGTCTAAACCTCCCCTGATGGAGCTGAAGACTGTGACCCCTTGTCCTGTCTCCAGTGTCCAGGGAGAACAGACCGACCCCCGCCTGACTCCAACCCCCTTTTAGGGAGTTAGAGACAGTGATAATGTCACCCCTGAGCCTCCTCTTTTCCAGGCTAAACAGACCCAGCTCCTATACCAAAAAGCTGGTCAAGAATTCATCTGGTCAATAGGGTCCTAAATCTTTTGCTGAATAAAAACCTGCAGTAATTTTCTATTAAGGGAGAGCAGCAGCAGAAGCACTGCAGGTTAGAAACTTCTGTTGTTAAGACTATTGCTTCTTTTTCCACAGTCAAAAGTTACAGGAGATGGCACTGATTATAGAATAGCGCTTGAAAATTTTATGAATGGCCTAAACCCCAAAGTTCCATGAATTTTGTGAATACACATGCATCTACATTCTCATGAGGTAGCAACTCCTTTAGGAAAGAGGAGTGTGGAAAAAGAAGTCCACACAGGACTATTCATATCCAAAGATAGAAAAACACATTCAGCACAAGGGCTGCGGAGACTGGGAGGAATGGGTACATGCTACTGCTCCTCTGGAAAGCCTTATGATCTCGATGGCTGAAGAACAGAAATGCTCTGCCTGCCACCACCTCTGCTTTCCCTTTTTTCCCAGGAACTGAATGAGCGGAGCAAAAGAACAGCACTGCTGCACACTGGAAGTGCCCTGGAATTTCTGCAAGGGATGCGCCAGGGATGGCAGAAGAGCTACACGCTGGCAGGTGCCCTGGAACCCCACGACCTTTCTGACAGCTTCTCAGGCTACCTGGGCTGAGAAAACAAGGGCCACCTCACACAGCAACCTGCGGCATGAAACTGTAAGGAAAAGAAGTGGAGCCGAAAGACATCCAGGCAAGGATGCCACATTTAGCAGCATTCTGTGTCTGTCTCTCTTACGGCTGCCATTTGCAGTCACAGGGTGCCAGATGGCCTCAAGCCTTGATGCCCCAATCACGGGCAAGCAACTCGGACACAGGCAAGGCTGTGCTCCTGAGTCCAAGAGCATCATAAGAACGGGTCTGGGTTCAAAACAAATCCATCCTCATGTGGAGTATAACCGTGAGGTTCTTACCTTTCTTGACCCCTGTGCGATAGTCTGCCCATTCTGTCTCTGAAGCAGAGCCAAAAAAATTTCCAACACACAGAAGCATCTAAAAACCATGAGATAAAGTATTTCCATGAGATCTGAGAGAGAGCCCACGCATCTCTTTCTCTGATAAGCAGTGCAGTACCAGCAACATTAACGCGTGTGAGTGTGACAGGTGCTCTCCCACAGGTTACAACCTCTCCCAACACTGATGCGGGAACAGAAAGAGGGGGGTCTTGGCCGCAGCGGGGTGAGCAGGGCTCCGAACGGCAGCACCCATCCGAGCAACATCACGAAACCCACCCGGGAACTTCCCTCGCGTCACCTCGGGCAGGCTCCCGGTCTAAGGCACGCCAGCTCGCCCGAGTGCCGGCAAGCAGCCCTGCTCCCCTGGAAGCCCCCCGGTGCCTTACATCGAAATGGCCGCTCTTGCACTGGATGGCCCGGATCCTCCTGAAAAGCGCTTCCAGCCGCCCCTCCACGTCGCCGCACGCCAGCCTGCGGGACACAGCGCCTCAGCAGCTACCCGGCACGGCCCCTGCGCCGCACAGCGCGCTCCTCCCTCCGGCTCCTTGTCCCCCCCGCCTCCCCACCAGGCGTCTCGCCGCACCCGCACTCGCACCCGCACTCACACTCGCAGCGGCGCCACCGCCATCACGGGCACGCGGGACGCGGCGCAGCGCCTCCACCCGCCAGTTCCTCCACTTCCGGGTGCGCAGAGACCGCCCCTTCCGCCGCTTCCGGAGAGAGGGGCGGGCTGGTGGTACCGCTCAGCGCAGGGCTCGGCAGGGAGCCCGGTAGAGCAGTGGAGCTGCGAGGGAGAGAGGTGTTTGCTTGACCCCGGTGAGGCTCCATCTCGAGTACTGGGGGTAGTTCTGGGCACCGCAATACAGGAAGGACCTGGGGGTATTGGAGAGGGGGCAGAGAAGGGCAACTGGGCTGGTTAGGTGTCTGAAGAACAGGTCTGATGAGGAGAGGCTG